>PVIR01000476.1:0-176001 GCA_004026965.1 Petromus typicus
TTTTCAAAAACATTTTTTTCCAGCCTGTTCTTCCACAGCATTGTTTTGAATGTGAGGCTATACTCCCTGGGGCCGGGTACGGAAATGAGTCTGCAGCCTCTGCTTCACTAAGATGGCGTTGGCATTTCACAGCTGGGCAGCAGTACTGGGGCCCAGGATGACGTCAGTGCTATCGCTCTGCTGTAGAAATGGAGAACAAATTTCCATTTCACTCCTGAGCAAAACAGCAGCCACCCCTGTGTCAGTTTAAGATTCAGGATTATGTAGCTACAAAAACCAAACCAAAACAAAAATATAAATGTGTTAGACTTTTAGTGGTAGTGGAAATGCTACACAGAATATTTCCATATTCTTTTAACTCAAAGTCTTGTATCTTCTCCCTGTTATGTGTATTGATTTTTGCTGGAGGGATCAGTAACTTTTGATTCTAATAAAATATATTGTGACAGTTACTGGAGAATTATGAATTTTTAAGTGAATTTGTATTTTACAAATTCAGTGTATAGCAGTTGTAACAACTATGTTCTCATAATTAGAACACCTCAGATGTGAATGTACATTTTTACACACCTCAGAGGTGGGCTTCAGAGTACATTCGGTATCAAAGATTTTTACTTTTTACGTTTTGCAACTCACAGATTGAGATCCACTGTTGAATGTAAATGTCCCTTTTAGACCATTCCATTTGTGGTACTTTCCGTGGGAATTTCAGTAGGATCAGTCAAGTATCCTACAAGAAAATACTCACGTTTTGCCATGTACTAGGAAAACTATTAGATGGCATTACACTGTTGCTTCAGATATAATGCTTATACATAAACATTTCTGGTAATAACAGACATTCATTTTCATTTGTGTCTGGCATACTTGTGACTTCCTTGGTCCTTGTGAAAATGACCAGGACTGGTTTTGTTTTACTCCCTGATTTTCTATATGTTAGAGTCGAAGCAGTTAGAGGAAATAGGAACCCTATACACACTTCCTTCTGATCTTTTTCCTTACTTTATTGCTTTTCACTTTTATATTTTGATACTGATCTCTGTCTAATGGCTACTTCCTATCAAGATATCCATTTGCTAAGAGTTCTTCATCTTAATTTGTAATGGGATTAAAAAAAAATCTTTAAATCCAGGAGCCATGATCCCTTAGCTGTAAACTTGATACTTGAAAGGGCCTGTTATGCAACCTTTTCCATCCTTACTTGACAAAAGAAGGAACTATCTGCAGGTGGAGAAGTAGTGATAACCCAGTCTCACTGTGCTTATCTTTTTTGTAAGTGTTATTGCCCAGTAAAAGGAAGCAGGACTTCTCTTGCAAACAACTAATTTCAAGTCAGGCATAGGAAAAGTGTTAGGTAAGGTGAGAAGATACCTTTGGGTAGAAAGCAAGGAAATGTTCAGGCCAAAAGAGAAGTGGTGAAAAGGATGAGTGGGCCACCTAGAAGGTCCTTCCAAACTGGGCGCTGCTGGGCTTTCCCAAGAACAACCTTGGTAGATAAAAGTACGTTAGAGAACAGAATGCAGGAGTTGATGGTGATGTTAAACATTCAGATTTGAAAAAGAAGGAAAATGGAAAAATCATTCTTCACAGAAGAATGCCATGTAAGTCAGTCTTGTGACTTCAGTGTAACATGTGACCCAGGCAGCAGTCTTTAGTGGCTCCCAGAGCCCTTGAGTGGACATTTGTGGGTGAACTGGACGTAGACTCCCTCATCTGTTAGGATACTAAGGGCAAAAATTATGCCTCTTCAGTAGTTATATCTGGTGGTTACTGAGTTGTCAGACTTTGCCAAAATGAGAAAATTTGATACCTTATGGCTCCTGTTACAAGGCAGTCAATGTGCACAGTGTACTTATGCGGTGCTGTTTTTGCTGATCATGGGCAAATAATCGGACAAATCTAGAAACCAACCAGACTAGATTTTTAATAACGTCAGTGTCATGAAAAACAAACAAGATGAGATGGGAGGGCACAATCCTAACTTTAAAAGGGAAAAGAAAATGAATGAGTTACAATCTGTGTTTGTGGCGAGTGGGTGTAGAAGTTCTTGGGGGGATAGTTGTATAAATCTAAATACATTCTGTACAGTAAGTGATGCTACTGAACTAATATTAGTCCATCTAGCAATGTTAATAGTGTGGTGCAAATATTCAGAGAGAATATTCAGAGGTGTGTATGCAAGTATTAAGAAATGAAGGGTCCTGATGCCTGCAACTTTTCAAAATGATCCCCAAAGGGAGCAAAGTACTTGTGTACATACACATACTCGGGAATACATGTACTGCCTTGCAGGTATATACAACCATATATGTGTATATGTGTGTAATGCCTGTGTGATATTTTGTGTGTATATTAGTTCTGAGGGTAGGATCTTGCATGATATAGCAGTATGAAATAACAATCTTCTTTCTTTCTCAGTCCTCTCTTTAGAGGCTCCGCTGCCTGTCCTTGATATAATGTGTTACTTGTTTTATTCTTGGCTGTCTTTTTTTCCCTGCTTCTAAGCGTAAGTAATCTTCACTTGAGACATTTTTAGTTATCATTTATGAAACAAAAATTTTCTTTCAAATATTCTCTTGACACTGATTACCTGGCAGTTTCATTGATGCTGGGAAAAGGCAGTGAAAAGCCCTGACACCCTCTGTGCCCATGTGGAGCTCAGTCCATTGTTCTGACATCCCAGCATCCCCTGCTCCGACCTTGCCCAGACACATCTCTAACTTCTGAAGCCTGGGCCTCTTGGAGCTCTTGCAGTCGAGGACCTGAGTTAGTCTTGCATCACCTTGAGCTCAGTGCCGTCTATGGCAGTGGTTCCCATTCACTAGAAACTGTGTCTTGCTTCAGACATATCCAGTGCTAATTGCTCCTAAAAATAGACTTTCTTTTCAGTGGAATGTTCAGTGCTTTGAAAAGACCTCCTGTGATAGAAGCTAAAGGACAGCAGACGAGCCCCACGCTACCAGCACTGCTGGTCTCCTTCCTGCCCTACCTGGGCTCTCTGTGTTCCTCTACCCAGAAGAAACTTGTCCTGGATTTTATGTTTTTATTTTTTTGATTAAAACAAATGACTTTAATCAATAATGTATGGACATACATTCCTTTGTAAAAATGTTCCCTTCTATGCACCACCTGCCAGGCTTTAAAACAAAATTTGTTGCTTAGCATTGTTTCTGAAGTTGGATATAGTTAGTATGGAAGGATAGTAGCAAGCAGTGTAACTTTTAGATATATGTCCTAGAAAACTCTGGCTGATGCATAACAGGAAAGATGTACAAGAGTGTTTATTGAAGTGCTCTTTTTAATACCAAAAATGATTATTAACAGAAGAGTGAGTGAAAAAATCATTACTTATCCATTGAAATTATTTTACAGCAATGAAAATGAGTGAATTACAGCTATGAATTTTTAAAACCTTAAACATTACTGACAAGATAGAAGTAATCCCACTTTATTGTTGGAGAAACCAACTAGAGAATTCAAGTGAATTGTCCAAAGTAGAACTCAGAGTTAAATTTAAAGTCTTAAATATTGTGTTCTATTAGAAATAGAAGCTTGTCTGCTGTACTGCAAGGGGGGTGGTGGTATTTCTATCTTATCCAGCTCAGACAACCCATACTAGACGTTGTATAAATTTTTTGTGGGTGGCCTAAATCATTTTACACAGGAAGCAGATGAGAGCATGGTGGGTTGAACAAGTTCCCCGTGTAGTTAACTAGAGCACCTGTGGTTCTCAGTTCTTTCAAGCCCTTGGTCACTGAGTCATCTAACCTCTGTGTTCTTACTTCGGTTTTGTGCTACCCTCTGGTAGCTGACTGGCAGAAGCCTACCAGAGGGAATGTCAGTGGAACTATCACTGAGTATGTTCCCAGGTTCCTCAGCTGAGGCAGCCACCACTGCTCACCTGGGGGACAACAGAAGCCTCCTCCTGCTGCTAAGGAGTTTCCTTAAGCTGTAGCAGCAGAGTGGCCAGCAAGTTCTGCCTCTTCCCTGTTATGTACATGGGTAGCTTGTGGAAGAAGTACAGGTGTGTTTGTGGGTATGGGATGGAGGATTTGGAAAAAACAGCAGGAGATATTTGGTGCATTAGGTAAGTAAACAGATATATGTTATAGATCGAGACTTTTGAACTGTTTCTGTAATTTTGGTCTAATGAACAAAAGTTCAAAATAAAACAAAGGCTTAGCCTCCTAGCTATCTTCTTTGAAACTTGCTGTTAGCTAGTACATGGCAGAACTCTGACCAGGTGAATGTTTTCCTTGGTCCCAATAAATCACAAATAGGTTCTGGGCCTTTGTAAATTAGTGGGGGCTAAAGTCAATGTCTATCAGATGTCACTAGAGTTCTGTGAAGCACTATAGAGGAGGACAGAAATGCCTAAGTGAATTCACTTTCATACTGTCACTGTGGTGTGGTAGAAGTTGAAAAATATCTACAGCAAAGCCTCTGGGGCAGAAGCGCTTGAGGCTTTGTCTTCAGCCTGTGTCAAATGGGGCAGCTTGTGTGGCTGCCGATGCTGATCTCTGTTATGCTGTCACTTTCTTGGAAACCTTTCCTCTTCTCAGCATCTACCATGGCCACACCCCTCTCACATACTAGTACTTATTTCCCCTCTTCCTTACACTCCACCATTCCTGCCCAGGTAAGCTTCATCACAATAGAAATTATTTCTACCGTTTACTGAATGTTAGGAGAAATACAAGACTGCTTGCTGAGTAGCTGCATGGATATTTATTGAATTTATG
This sequence comes from Petromus typicus, assembly GCA_004026965.1. Classification (NCBI taxonomy): domain Eukaryota; kingdom Metazoa; phylum Chordata; class Mammalia; order Rodentia; family Petromuridae; genus Petromus; species Petromus typicus. The sequence goes on from PVIR01000476.1 coordinate 4,743, forward strand.
GACAAATTTATTTACATGGCTAGGGTCAGATTAAGGACTTAATTCCTTTAATTATCAAGTGCTAGCTGTCTAGGACCTCTAGTGTTTTAAAAATACATTTCTCCCCCTGAATTGTTACTTTCTATGAGTATGATATGTAAAATATGTCAATTTTTAAAAAAATGTTTGAATCACGAAAGTGGAAAAATTATGTTTCTTGATTCAGAATATTCTTGTGCACTACTGAAGCAAAGTTTACATTTTAGAAATTCATTTTGTTATTCTTAATGTTAGTAGTTTCTTAATAGTAACTCAGCTGCCTGAGTTCGATCCTCCATGACAAAGGAAAACACAATTAGTAGTTTTCCTTAAACTTGATAACTGAAGGAATAGCCAAGCCCTTGATAGAGGGCAGCTATGTGTATGTAACCGTCCTTCCTTCATCCCTGGGCCATTTTTCCTGACTACTTTCATTCCACTGAACCTGGAGCCTATTTTCTTAAATGTTTTCCTTCCTGTTTAGTATAATTTTGTAATACCCATTCACATTCTTGAAAGTGTTTTGTATGTCTTATGTATACTTGTCAGGTTTTGATTTCATGACTAGTTTCAGTGATCTTGCATGTAAATATATATATTTTGATATGTTTTTATATATTTATGTGTGTATTATGTGAGACACACACACATATATGCTTGTTTATTTCACTTGCCTTGAAATACTTGGGACCACAAATTTCAAACTGGAAAGTTTTTTAAAATTTTGGAATATTTTCATAACTGTATGGTTGAATATACCTAATTTGGAAATGTAAAATGCTCAAAATGTTTCAAATTTCCTGTCCCTGTTACCAAGATGCTATAATTCATTCAGTTTGGTTACTATATAACATTCCCTTGTGAGGTGGCTTCATTCACTCATTATCTTTTAAACTGAATTTTAGAAAATTTTATCTGCCACTGTGAGCTTCATAGCCTTCCACCATTGAGATTGAGGTAACAGTGGCAATGTTAATTAACGTCATGATTTAATACTGTATAATGAAAAGTGTCTAGACTTGAAACTTCAATGAATATTTTATTTCCAAATAACCAGTATTGATGTTATAAAGTTAAATATGGTTAAAAGATCTTTTCAAAGGATTTTAAAGTAACAGAATATAAAGTGTTCATTGATAAAGTTTTAGATCCCACAGTGCAGGCATGATTGAAGAGACTTCACTTGATGAGTTTTGGTGGAGTATCAGAGAAAAAATCGTAAAGCCATTATTTTATTATTTGCCTGTATAGGATTAAATATTTGATTTTCTTCAATACACCTCAGCCAAATAACATCGGTTATTTGTGTGTGTGGTAGTGGCTATGAAAAGCTGGATGTCTTTTCTAGATCATTTGTTGAAGAGGTTTGCAAAAGATACAGACTAAACCTACCTTACTATATAGTACTTTTTGGGAAAATGGTTATTTTCATAAAATGTTATTTATATTAATGTGTGATGCTTTCTAAAATGTACTAAATATTTCAGAACTCACAATTTTAACTTACAATAAATATGAGTAGAACATATACAAACCAAAGCTCACAATGAGAGGGATCCTGAGATGAAAAAAATTGAGAATTTCTGGCTAGGATATATGTAACTGTATTTTCTAACAAAAGATTTAAAATTTAGTTACTTCCCTAATATTTTTTGGTTAATTTTCCAATTTTTAACATTTCAGGCTCTAAACCATCTTTGTGTACTGGACTGTGAAGGACTCTAGACTTTTATGACAAGTTATTAAATTAAAAAGCACATACGACTTCTTAGTCCAGCATTTTAATGTCTACGGATCTGCTTTCACTTCTTTTGCTTTTTGTCTTTTTTGTAAGTTGAATATCTGTGCACCTACCAAACGTGTGTCAAGAAAATACTAATCTCCCTGCCTTTCTGTTTACTTTTCTTTCTCTCTTTCTCTTTCTCTCCCCCGCCCCTTGGATATGACGCTGTCACTGGTGGTCTGACTTTGAACTCCAGGCTCCCTACCTGTCAGGTTCTCTTCAATTGGCCAAGAAGAAGTGGCCTAATGTTTTAGAAAGTAGGTCACTTTAGGTAATAAGCATTTAGTAGACATGTATTGGTAGAAACTTACTACCTGTGCACTAGAACTATTATTTCTCTTACTTTTGATTTCTTTTAGGGCCTTAGTCACATATTACAACCCAAGCAATTTCTTTTGTGTTTGGCTCTTGCCAGAATTACCCTTAACTTAGTTATTAACAGGGAGGAACATGAGAAGGGGATTCCATTTTTATTGGATAGCTGCTAAGTACCAGGTACCTGTTCCCCTTAATAGATGGTATGACAGAGGAAGGTAAAGAAATAAAAGATTGTAAAAAAAAAAACAAAACTAAAAGATGTAGCTCAAAGTTAATACTGCTTCATATTTAGCTGTTTATCTATCCAAATCACATTCTCTTTTCTACCATGCCGAATTGGCTTGGCAAAAGTCTGAGTCCCAATAATATTTACTGCTTTTACAGTGCAGTTATTGCCTTTGTTATGTAAACAATCCGTCCAGAGGCCAGCCTTGCCAGCACTCTGTTTGCATCTCCAACTTGTATTTATGCATAATTAACAGTCATCTTAGTTCAGAATTAAGGAGGAGACGGTGAAAGGATCGTGAATCCGAAGGCTGACTGCCTTTGACCTCAGGTCCCATCCTTCAGCTTTCTTAGTATGTCATTTTGTTTGAGCTGCTGAACCTGTCTGGACCCTGTTTTCCTACTTTTGAAGTAGAGGCTGTAAGAGAAAACCTTCCCCATTGTTGCCTGTCTGCCAAAAACATTGAGTGTGATGACAGTATTCTGTGTAAAGGTTTTCAAAACAGAGGACTGTAGCATGGGAGTTCAGTACTTACAGAGTTTTAAATTAGAAGCCTTAGATATCTTTATCACAGGAAAATTACTGTAAACTATCATTGGTGGTTTTTTTCTCCTTCTCAACTTCCAGGTTTTCCATTAAGACTGTGTCTCTGCCCTTATACAAAACAAACCTAACTGAAGGGCAGGGAAGGGATCCTACCTTTTTTTAAAAAAATTAGATTGAGTCATTAAATTGCTGATATTTGGCTATTTATATTTTGTTTCCTCAAGTGGCACTTTAATGTGCTTAATACTAATACATTTAAAAGTTATTAGTGAAGTACAAGTGAATGAAAAAGTACAAGTAGATGAAAAAACTGTATGTATTTGTACCAATATGGAAACTACAAAACAACTGGTAAACTTAGATCTTGTTTTGTTTTCAAACACAGTTTTACTCTAAAATTTTCAAGCAATCTTAATTGCATCTGTTGGTTTCTAGCAATTTGTGAAAGTTTTATGTTGAAAAGTAAGTAAAGGCTGTAAAGCACCTTCCTTAAATGGGTAGGGCAGATGAGGAGAGCTGACTAAAATGAAAAGGGAGGTTGTGAATAGCAGTCTAGTCATTTTTGTTATATGTGATACACATACTTAGCCACAAATACACAAAACATTAGCATTTTTATATAATTAAAAGATTTAGGAGGTTACATTTTCCCCCTCCATTTTGAGGGTTATTTGTTGAGAAAAAGCAAAGTTTAAAAACACTTTGGTTTTAACTCTTAGGTTGTAGGCATATTGAGACTAATACATTATTTTCTAAATCACTTATCTAGTTTCTTCAGAAAATGAGGCTCTTAAAAAACATATTTTAGAAGGCTGTAAAATAAAGTACAATGAACTCTAAGCATGATTTACATTTAAAAAATTGTTAGTCTCAACTTTATGGAATTGACTGTACAGTTTATATAAAAACAGCAAAGTAAGGTCTATAAATTCTATACACTGTCTTTAGAACCTGCAAAATGCAACTAAAATGCTATGGGTGTTTGCTATTTAAATGTGTGTTAAATTTCAGAAGAAAACAGAGGTTAACAAGTCAATGAAATGAAAATTGAAACCCTAGACATTATTAAAAAACAGCAACTCTGATACCTTTTAATTCCTATTTCTTTTCTTTGAAAATAAATTGTGACTCACCATTAAGTTCACACCATTAGGCCAGGCATTTAGTGCTGTAGAGAAGACTTTGAGAACTTTCTTGCATGAAACATTTCATATTAGTTGCAGTTTTTGTGGGGATATAGCCTTTCATGCTCTCAAACCAAACTTTCTGCTTTGTATTTTCTTTCTTAAGCAGTTTAGTTCTTTACTGGGCTGCCGTTGTCCTGAGGATTACATCATAAACCAACTGTATTGGTCCATATCAGATAACCCATTTTTAACTCTTTATCCACGTACACATAATTCTGTCCTGTAGTAGACTTATAACTTTTTAAAAAATATGAATTTTATAATGCCTAAGGTATGAGTCCCATGAAAGAGGGTCATGCTTCATTAAGTTAAAGGATATTTGCAGAGAAAAGCTAACTAGACTTAGTTTATTCTTTGAACTTGGAAAAATCCAGTCTCACTTATAACTCAGTTCTTCCACTCATTAAATAAAGAGATTTAGGAGGTTAAGAGCATAAAAAGCCATTTTACATTGGAATTATAAATATTCTCTTAAAATACTTGTATTAGATGGAATTTTCCTACTTACCGATTTTTCCAGGCTCCTATGGTCTCTGTAGGCAAAATTGGATCAGGGAGTGAGTATAACATCTGACTGATGTTGAGGGAAGTGTACTTTGCTTTCTGCCTGAGCCGCTCATGTTGATCAGTGGGAAATGCTGCATTAGCCCTCGAACCAAAACATTTAAAGTGCTCTCTGAAATGTTGATGACTTGCCAAAGGTTTCAATGTCAAGTAGTACAGATATCCAGTACTCTTTCAAGTCTACCTCTGATTGGCCCTAGTATCAACTGAATCGAGCTTGGCTTTGCTTATAATTAATAAGTTGTCAAGGCTTGACAGAAGGTAAACAAGGTGAAAGAGAGCAAGAGAGATGAAGCAAGTGGAGCTCCAGCCAGCGGAAGGATGGGTCTTTCCCATGCCTAGTTCTGACCTTTTCCTGTGAAGCTGTTGTAATAATAGCTTCTGTGTTCTTTTGGAAAGTATTTCCAAGATGTAATTCACAAGGCTTCAGGTCCCTCACACTTGTTGGAAAACAACAATATTTGATTGTGAAGCGTAACTGCATAATTCTTACTTTGGTAACCAGGGGAGAAATCAGGAAGGCTGTGCCTGTCAGTACTCAGCCGAATCTTGATCTTTATGGATGAGAAAACTATCAAATGAGAAGACATAATCAGAGGAACCCAAGACTATCTCTGAATAGGGTGGTATACTAGGACTAGCCTTTTCTGTGTTTGGATGCCTTTGATTCTTGACATATTCCCACCCTTGAATTGATATATTGGGACCTCTCATTTTTCTTCCAGTTATCACTTCAGTGGAAATTTAGTTTTGGAAAACCCTGTTTCTGTCCTAGGTTGTCACTTTTCCTTAATGTAAATAGACCTTACTTAACAAATTGTTCCTTGAGTTTATTACTCTTAAATTGCACTCTGGACTAACACAATGATAATACACCTCATTTATGGCGGAGAGCTCGGGTTTGTCAGAATATCCAGCAGCTGTCTAAGCTGCTGTGAATAACGGTGGCTATTGTGCATAGTGGTGCCCTGATGTGGGTATAAAACCATGCATTCAAGGTCCTGCTGTCAAGTCTTTTGGACATAATGGTCTCCTCTTTGTGGTTTTATTCTGTGGTTTCAGGGCCAGTCACATTTTTAAAATATTAAACGGAGAATTCCAGAAATAAACAATTTATAAGTTTCTTTTGGAAAGTATTTCCAAGATGTAGTTCACAAGGCTTCAGATCCCTCAAACTTGTTGGAAAACAACAATATTTGATTGTGAAGCCTAACTGCGTAATTCTTACACACTATTCAGAGTAGTGTGGAATCACCTTAAAAATTAAATGTTTTATCTTATATTCAGCAATAAAGTCTCTGTTCTGACAGATATACTCTTTTAAAATATATTAAGCACATGGCTATTTAATAAATTTGAGACCTTCCAGTGAAATAACTGAGGGGATGTAGGAGGAAGACACTTTTTTAAAAAATAAAATTACTTTTTAATATATTTCAACTAACATGATACATACTGGGACTAAAATGTTGACTGTAAATTTTGGTATACAGGTAAATTCTCATCATTAATTGGTTCTAGGAAGTGTGACAATTTCCCAAAAAGCAACCAGTACCAAGTATTATATTGGCTTGAAATTTTGATGGCAGTCAACAGTTGTGAATATTAGCCTGCATGCTGGGCACTGGAAGAAAATTTTTGTGTTAGAATGCATCAGGTACCAAGTTTGATGAGTTTTAGGTACAAGATAGGACAGTAATTCAAAAGAAACAGACTTTAGGTGAGAGTAGCTAATAAATTGCGGAAAGACCCCACAGTATTTAAATATTACTCAGCCATTGGTAATGGCTTTGCACTGTTTGGTGGAGGAACTTGTGTTTATCTTCTGCAGATACGTTTGCCTATGTACAGCTCCTTTCTGTCTCCCGTTAGTCTTGTCTCATGACTCTTAAGCTGTCTCTGGAGCAGGCCCTGACCTCACACCTTTGCCTATCTTTGGCTAGAATGTTATCCAGGACAAACGAAGCAAAAACAGTTACACCAAACTTGTCTGCTTCCGTGGGAAACCAAATTCAGGGTTAGACCAATCTGTGATCATTTGCTGTATATTGAGTTTATGCTACATTGTGTTAAATTTAGGTCCAAACCTCTGCCTCTGTGGCCAGGGACTCTGGGCTAGTTAGATAATCTCCTTCACTTTTGTATTTCTACCTGCCTCTTTGAAGTTCTTAGAAAACTTATATTAAATAATGTGTATTTTCTTACTGTAGTGCCTGGCTGAAGTAGATGGTTCTTTAATAATAGACCCCCTAAATAATATGATAGGCTAATTGTGAGAGTTTTCTTAAAGTTTCATTGTTGTTGCATAGACAAAACATGTGGTCCTAAAGTGCCCCTTCATTTCCAGAAGTCACACCAGCCTCTTGTCCTCTAGGAAAAAAGTGTTTATAATGCTAGTAGCATTACTTAGCAGTAGCTACCTGACTTTTTTTTCTAAGATCTGGGGGATGCTGAATAATAAAGCAACAAACAGAATGAGGAGGACAAAAGTTGTGTAAACAGAGAATTTTGTTAATGATCTGTTAAGTCAGCTGATGGTTTCTAGTATATTTTAGATGGATTTTTTAAATTATAATATCTAAATTTTGTTTTATTCAAATCTCTATTGGTACATTATGAATACACATCATCATCACATTCAGCATTGAGAGTTTGTACCAGAATATGACACGAATTGATTCTCATTTTTTCCCCTTCCCCTACCCACCCTGCAACCTCTCCACCCCCTATATTCATAGGCTTATAAACCTCAACCCCTATATATATAGGCTTTGATTCCTTTTTTTAAAAAATTACTATCACTTGTAGGAAATCACACAGAGATTTTATTTTTGAATTGGTTATAGAGGAAAATCATGTTTGAATTTGCTAAATAACCTCTTCCTTTTTTTCCAAATCAAATATCAGTTTTTGAATGAATGTATGAAATATATGTGGTTTTTCAGGAGTTAGAATGTATTGGAGGCAGATAGATGGAAAAACAAAAAATCTGCTTCTGAAATAATACTTTTTAAATGGAAAAGATTGCTGATATTTTCTGTTTTCTCAGAACCATTTGGAATGGTTTCTAAGAGACCTCGCCTGCAAGGCATCTGTATATAGCTGCTTTCTCTGTAGCACTTATGCTTTAACTTCAAATGAATCCACTCTTTATGACTTCACTTAAATATTTACAGAATCTTGTCGCTTCATATTAATCTTTTAGTCAGTTGAAACATTTGTTGGCCGGCTGTTGTGGAGATCTAAGGAGGCTTATGTTTGCATGGTTGCAAGCATGATCTCCAGAGTAGACTGTATTAGTTAGAAAACTGGCTCAGTCACATACTGGCTGTGTGTTTCTAGGCATGTTACTGAGCCTTTCTGTGTCTCAGAAGCCTTATGCTTGGGGCATTCTATGCAAGACATGACAGTAGTAGCCTGTTGTGAGGGTGAGGAATGTTGTAAGGGCCTGGTACCTGGAAGAGCAAAATAAATATTGCCCGTCATGGGTATTATTTCTCACATGGAGAACTGGAAAAAAAAAAAAAAAGAAAAAAACAACAGACGTGAAGGGCTCACATTCTTGGGGTTTCTTGCCATTTCTAGAAGAAAGTGAGTAATTGGAGAAAATGTGGTTGTGAAATGGAGTTTAGTATTTATGACTTTAACTTTCTAAGAGTTTTTCTTAGACTTACATTAGACCATCTTCTGTCCAAATGTCTTTTGGGCCACTTGGTTTAGATGAGATATGTGAAGATTTTTGCATTTTAGTTTCTCATGTTCTTCCTTGCTGTGGCACCGGATTACTCCTGAGGAGTGCTGCCACTTGCCCTGCGTCCTTTCTTCTGCTTTCTTTTACCGTTTTATATACAGACAATACAGGAGTCAATTTGTTTAGTCATGAAGTTCATTTTTTTGTCTTGAAGCCCTATTTATGTCTGTGGTTCCTACTTAGTAAAGACCCAGGCAGGGGACCTGTACCATTGCCATCTGTGGTCTGTGTGTGGCCTTGAGGCCTTTATAGGTGAACTTCTCTGTCAGTTTCACTCAAAGGTCCAAAGCTACCTATGAGGTAGATCAGAAAGTTCTGAAAGCAAGATGAGAACTAGTCCAGTGGTATTATCAAATACTTGAGATCCTCACAATTGTAACTTTTAATATAATTTTTCCAGTTCTTTTCAATTCATTCTGTTAATTGGCTTGTTGGCAACCAAACTTTTTGGTATGTTCTAATATGAGTATTGTATACAATCCAGGTGGAGAAAATTGACTTGCAGACTGGAAGAAGAAATGACTGGTTCGTGAAGTGTAGTCTGGGCCACTGTTGGTTAAGTCTAGGGTCCCTGGTGCAGAAGAAGGAGGAAAATTTTCTTGTTCTGCTTGGTTTCAAATGATTGATCAATCTGCAAACTCTGGTAGATCCTGAGGGACATGGGAGTTTCTGTTTCTACCTTTGTTCACTTAGATCTGCCCTGGAAATGGGTATGTCTAGGATCCTTTAGAGTCCTTTCGGGACAGATCTGTGACTGTTACAAGGCAGAGAAGGTGGATAAGGAGCTTTGGAGTCAGGTGTGCCTACCACTCCGAGGCTGTCCAGGCCTGCTTCTGTCACTGTGCACTAGTGCTGATGACAGCACCTCGCTGGCAGCCTTGCTGTGTGAGTTCGATGTCATAGTGGCACAAAGATAGCTGATTAATATTAATATCATTTTTATAGATTTTTCCAAATGAGAGCAGTAATTTAGTTGGATTCTGCTCTTTCTCCCCTCCTCATACACACATCTTAGAAACAGACTCTCAACTCCAGACCATTCTATGTGTGGTAGTGACTTTATTGTATTGAGGTTGTGCAAATAGTCTCAACACTTTGTATCACTGGTTGGGTTTTGGGTGCTTTGGGGCAAGGATGGACAGATAGATGTGGATGGATAGTGCAGATGGAATGATACTGAAATGTTCTGGTTTTTGTGTATATGCTTTGGTCTCAGCTGCTTGCCTGTTTTTTCTTTTTTGTTAGTTTGTTTTGCTCTTGTTTTTTGGAGACAATGTCTTACTATATATTTCATACTGGCTTTGAACTCACTGTTTAGCCCAGGCAAACCTTCTTTCCTGCGTCAGCCTCGTGAGTGCTGGGATTATAGGGGTGTGCCATCCTGAGCAGCCCTCATTTTTAACAAGTGAATTAAAGTGTTAATTTAATTTAACTTAATTTTAAATCACTTAATTTTTAATTAAATGATTAACTTAATCACTTAATTTTTAAGTGATTAAAATGTTAACTGCAGTTGTTTCTTCCTTCAGTCTTCCCTATTCCAGTTCCTATAGTATCTTTCTAAAATGTGTATTTAGACACTCTGGTTCTAGCAGAGTGTTATACAATTTGGTGTGTGTGTGTGTGTGTTCTGAGTGCTGGAATCCCCCACCCCCCCTTGAAGTTTTAAAGAGAACTCATGTGGATAAAGCGGTGGATGTATATGTGCTTTAATGAAGAAGCACAGGCCCAGGGGATCAGTCAGTCTTGTCTTGTTGCCTCAGCCATATGCTAGTGATCCACTAAGGTTAAGGAATGTAATTTCAAACTGCTTTGTTCTTGACAATCATTTTTCTAGAACGAGCCAGTCCCACAAGTCTCTGCAATGGGTAAATGTTTTTTACTAATTCCAAGATAGTGAATTGAGATTTAGAAAGTAAATGTTGATGATAGGTAAACAGGATACTGTTGCATATTAGCTCTATTAGAATTGCAGACTTCAGTGAAATAGCCAGTTAATTCATGACTAGGTTTGTTGTTTGGCTTTAGACGCCTTCACAGCTATCCCTGGTGTGTGCTGTGTTGAGTGAATACAAGGCAGAGATTTTCCTCTTCACCTTGTCTTCCTCAGTCCTTTCCTGCAGCTGTGTTCTTTGCCAATCACTGTTCTTAGATGTATAGGCTTTTGGGGTGTCTTAAAAAATAATAAGCCCCCCTTTATTCTTTTAAATAAGCACACTGCTTTTTCCTGCTTCAAAATGCTGCTTCTATTCTAACTATACTAACAGTGTTAACTGTATTAGCTTACTCAAAGTTAAAACATCCATAACCAAGCTGATATTCTCTTTTATACTGAGGTTATCTTGTCCATTGTGCTGACCTTCCAGCACACCTCTGGCCGTGTACTCTTAAGTCGTGGGCATATCTGGTCCCTTGGATTCTGTGTTCAGGAAAGGTGTGATCTCTGGGCCCAGTGACATAAACTTTGGTTCATCCTGACCTTTAGAGCCATGTTTTATGCACTTAATCTGAAACATGTTGAGACTGGAGTTTTCCAAGCAATGTTATATACTTTCTCTGAAAGTAACTATAAATATGAGAGAGATTACACTTGATCTTAGCCAAAAGGCTGAGAAGTGATTATATGAAAGATATTAAAGAGTCCTTTTGCATATATGAATGATGGAGAACCAAATGAAGGATAGGGAGGGGCAGAAGTGGTAGTGATGGTGAAAGTATATTGGCTGTTCTTTCTGTTAGTATCAACCTAGTTTTTAAATTAATTAGATATAAGAATTTTACAAATGTGTGACAAATTGAATTAAACTGATAGTCAAGTGAAGGCTACTTAGAGTTGTGAACAATAGGGCATATGATGATGAGGGACCAGAAAAATATAACCATTCATTTTATAAAATAGCAAAGAATTCATCCACCCCAAATTAAGCACCTTGATATAAATTAAGCATTTTACTTTTTAGAATACATCATATCTTCATTATCAGATTCTAACTCAAATAAGTGATTATTTTCTTTTGGGAATTTGTTGTTCATTTCCCATAGCTTGAGTAGCACAGAATTAGTTTGCTTTCCCTCCAGCCGTGTTTGTTCAAGGAGCTGGCATACTAGGATAGCCCCAGACTTCGATGCTGGGCCGTATGGTGAAGATAAGCATGAACTAGTGGTGACCCTGGCCCTGGCTGGCAGCAGGGGCCCAGAGACTTGCCCAGCCATAAATGACATAAAAGAGCCATTGTCCCCATGTCAGGCAGTGGGAAGGGAAATTGGTGAACACTACTTTTCTTAAAATTTCTTTTTCTTTTAATTTACTACAGAATGCATTGACAATGTAGAAAAATCTGAATCTGATACATTGAAAGATAAAATATAATTGTTACTTAGTGACTTTGATACAAGGAGTTTGTACTTCCTGGTTATGCACCAAGAAAATAACAGCAGTAATAACAACATCTAAATTTAATTTAGAGTAGTACATATTTTACTCTAATATATTTTCAGATGTTGTTCTACATCTGTACTTTTATGAAATTACTAAAACCTGATAGCTAGTGTCTGAGATAGGAGCTATTTTTGTCTCCCCGGTTAAGCAGTGAGATTGGAGCAGGACGAAGCCATTGTATGGCCTGAGGTTACACATCTGGTAAGGATTTGAGTTAGGCAGAGTGGGACCATCGTTCTCTCTCCCTTAAACCTGTCCCCTCTTCTGATCCTCTAGAAGGATCAGAAATCACGACAGTGAATTACTTGGGTGGTGGCAGCATGGAAACTTTGGCCAGTGCAGTGTGGGTAGTGAGTGAGGAGTGACATTTCTGCATGGGTGATGTGGGTGCGGAGTGGGATCTACTCAGGACAACATCAAAGCTCTGCTCTAGGGCTGCAGAGGGCCCTTTAGTGATTTCCTTCACCTGCACTTGTCACCTGTCCCTTCACTATTAGTACTGAAGCTGTTAAAAAAGAAAGCCTGCTGATTGGAGCCTCCTCAGCGTGCCTTAAAATCATGAGCATCTGTTTCACTTTAAACTCTGTTACATTTCCTACACTGAACTTTCATAAATATCTCAGTCCAAAAGAAAATATATAAATATGGTGGTCATGATTTGCTACCCTAGTGAGAGCTGAAAAAATGAACACAGTCACTGGCCTTTAAATAACATTTGTTTATAAAGTTGTGTAGTACTTTGATCTTGAGAATAATACCAAATTGAGTCATATCAGCTTTCCAAAAATGTTACAAGCTTTGCATGTTTCGTCGTTAATTTAATTTTCCTTAAAGTTATTTCCCAGAACACTAAGTGGAACTTTTAAGATTTTCTTCAGTGGCATTTGAAAGAATCCAAGAGCAAATTGATTTAATTTATGCAGCGAGTAGGGACTCATCTCTGAGGGATTAACATAATGTAGAGGTTAGGAGCACAGGCTACATGGTTAGAAATCCTAGATCAAGTACTACCTCCCTAGTTGTCAGCTCTGTGGCTGAGATACTTAACTCATTTGTTAATGGCTGTAATTCTGAGTATCCATAGAGTGGTTGTAAGAATTCTGTGAGGTAATACAAGGTACAGTGGATGTGAGTGCAACAGCCAAGTGGGGCAGCCCTAACGTTTAGTAACATTAACAGCTACTAAATACAGAAAGACATATAGGTTGTTAGAAGTTGAACATCACTTATTAGTCTCCTCACCCCATTAACATTATGTATTAGTGACTTTTCCAGATCAGTTTTTAAAGCTCTGCCTTTTTCTTTTGAATAGTTGCATGCCCTTCAACTGAAGGAAGGATTCCTGACATAATGATTTTCTTATTAGTGAGTGTTTGGGCTTTTTCATTTTTCTTTACTGTGGTGAACATCTCTGTATTTGTATTTCCTCGCTTCCTCATTTCCCTCAAAACTCTGAAGTCTGTGTTTTGAGCTTAGTCTTTAGCACTGCTGCCGTAATTGATCTCCTTATTTTAAGTACTTGTTCAGTGGGACATCAAGAAGAGTTTGTGCTCACTCAGCAGAAAATTAAGTAATTATTGGTTGAACTTTCCTATAATGTAAATCGAAGAACTGGATTGTTATCACAAAAGTAGTAGGAGTGTATTTTGTCAGATAAAGAAGATAAAACTGCCTAAGAGCTTTTATGAAAATATCTTGTGGCCTGACTCAGAAATTCAAATGAAAGCTTATTGTATAAAGTGCAGTTCTCTAAGATAGCCATAGACTATTATGGAGAACTTCCTCATTTACATTTGATTTGATGTCTTAATTCTAGAGTTGTTCTTCTTCAGATTGCAATTTAATTCACATATTAAAACTCCTCAGTAATAGTCTTTGTTGGGAAACAAGAGTCTTCTGACTTTTCTCCACCTTGCTTCTCCAGGCAGCGCAAGAGGAGTCTTTCAGCACCAGACTGGCTCTTACTACTCCATGTTCAGATCTTCCCAGCCTCTGGGGAAGGGATGTTTCATCAGACCTAGAATAAAGTCTAGATTTTAACCCTGGACAGCATGGCCCAACATGACCACCTGGCTCTGACTAGTTCTCTGACTGGACTGTTTTCTTTACTTCACCCTTCTCTTGTTGCCACATTGGCTGCGTTGTTCCTCTCCCTCTTCTTCCAAGATGTCTCCCATCTTGGAAATTTTCCTGCCTCTTTGTCGTTCTCATTTCCCAGGTCTCTAGTCTTGTCTTTGAGCGTTATAGTGGTCTCTTGTGATCACCTCATATTCCAGACAGCACTTGTTATGTCCTGTCTCTGGCCTTCTGGATTGTTCTTCAGTACAGAACTATACACATTAGTTGTTTTACTCTGTACCCTTCTCCAGAATCATAAGACTCAGAACCCTGGACATTGTGCTTTCATGCACTGCTCACCACTAGCTCCAGGTGCAGTGGAAGTCGTCAGTGAGCAGCCATTGAACCTCTAAAGGGCTAATGGAAGGAGGCCTACTTGTAGAATATAATGTATAATGCTCTGCTTCAACCTGAATGTTGATCACAGAAGCCAAAGGTAGATCTTCTATTTAAAGTTAAGGAGATCATGAACTAGTCTTTAATTTTTCTTGCTCAGGCTTGGAATTTCTGAGAATTTTTCAGAAAGCAGAAATTCCATAGAGATTTCTCATCTTCGAGTATCATTGTCTTCTGCTCTTTCACGCTTGTATTGTCATGGCAGCACTTTTGAGTGTCCATTCCCATCTTGTCAAATGTCCACTTACAGGGCCCTCCTTTCCCCCTTCAAATCATTGATAACAGTTTGACACTGTGTGTTCTGGCTTCCTTCTTAGGGGAGTAAGAAGTACACAATGGACTCATGAGAAGAACATCCCTCTTCTGGGAAACATCATAGAGCTTGAAGGGCATCACATCACAGCCTTCTCAGGAGCACTTTTCATTATAGCTTTTCATAAGAATATCACTTTTCATAAGCACACCTTATATATGGGTGAGATTTTGTTTGAATAAAAGATCCTCCTGAAAAAATGTTGCACCATGTCTAAATTAAAAGGGTCTTAACCTTTTGCAGGGAATCACCGAAAGGCTTTGAACTCTGTCTTGTCCTGGGAACTGAACAGGGCAGGTAAAGGCAGAGTACTCTGTTTCCAGTGACTTGACCGGTTCTAACTGGAGGAGGCTTTGGTTGTGGTCTGCATCTTGAACTCAGTTGCAGAAGGACCTGAGCTCCCTACCTGCTTAGGTTCTGCTCAGCGTGTATAGCTTTGGTGCACTCTTAATTTCCCTGTTTCCTTTTTTCCTTAGTGTTTCTCTTTGCGGTAAACATAACTATGGAAACTTTATGCTAATGAGTGTTTCTGGCACTGTCAGTTTGGAAAAGCTCATCTGAGTTCTGCTAAAGAATTACATTTCCTTTTGTGGCCTCCATTTCTGGGCATTTAGAATACTCTAAAGTGAGAACATGCGTGTTGGACATGTAGCTCAATGGTAAAGCATATTCTCAGCATGCACAAAGCCCTGAGTTTGGTTCCAGAACTCATTTTAGTGAACAATGTGTGAAACATGTCACTGAATGTCTCTCAAAGTCCCAAGCAAAAGAAACTTTTAGTCCATACTTATAACACCAACCACTAGCAAGCAGTTTGTTGTTGAGAGAATAAACTTAATATTAAACTCATTGTATTTGCACAGAGTACTTATGTAACAGTTCTATCCTTTGTTCCATTTCCACTTGTGACTTTTATAGGAGTGTTAGCTTTATGAGACATGTGGTGCTGTTATTTTATTGGGATATTGTTTTCCAGCATCTTGAAGATCTTAAGTAAACTGAGGTAATGAGTGTGCAAGTGATAAAAACGGGTCAGTAGAAAGAGGATCTGGCATAGGAGAGAAGCTATGGGGCTTGGTTGATTGGCACAGGGAGCAATGAGGCATATGTGCAGGGAGAAAGATGAAGGTCATCACAAAACAGTAGTGCTGTTGGTATTTTATGATGGGCCAGCTCCTTCCTCATAGAAAGACAACTTAATCTGATTAAAGTAACTAGTTACAAAGCCTCTATTTCCTTAAAAAAGAAATAGTAGGTTGTTCGCACATTTTCTCATCTTTTTTTGTTAAATTCTAAGCAACTGTTGTTGGTTATCGTTAGAGATGTTAGCTTGGGGACCTGGGTAGGCCTTAAAATCAGAGTTGTGTGCAAGGCACTAATGACTGTGCGGGCCCTGATTGAGTTACAGTTTTCCAGTAGCACATCCCCAGTTGCGTTGCCAAAATTTAAGCTTTAAGGTAGAGTGATAAGAAATGAACCTTACTAAGCAAGCCTCCGTAGTGTCAAGCAAACAAGCTGTAAAAAGAGCTTTTTAGAAGTCTTTTCATTTCTTTGTATGTGTGCTCTATTATCCTAGTTAATTCATTAATTTTTCTAACTCTTTTGAATCTTGTGTATTTTTAGTAAAATCTCAAATAAATAGCTGTATTTTAAGAAGTGCTATGGGCAGTAATCTTTATTTGAATAGCACGAATAATTCTTTTTGTGCTTTCAGATGAACATGTTTTCAAGAAGGAATACTAGGAACATTTTCAAAAATCATCTAAATCCTATAAACTAACACCAGTATTTTAATCCCTAGAAAATGTGTCTCCCGAGAGTAATATTTTTAAACATTCATTACTCATTTTTAAGTTTTCGTCAGAGCTACTTTCAACAGAAGTGTGAATCACTGAGGGTTTTGTGGAGCCTAATTCATTAGGAGGATTCATTCTACACTACAGACATAGGAATTGTTCTAAGGTATATATTCAAAGAAGGAGAAACTAGTGTGAGCGAGCAGGCCTCATTCTAACGTGCTAGGTTAAACTGTTACCTGTACAGAAATAGACACTTTGGATTTTCTCTGCCCTGATCAAGGGCTTCTTTTAGGACAGGAGCACAGTCTCAGGTCTAGATTGCGCCATTTGGCCTTGTTCACGATTCCCTACAGTCACTGGGTTTTCTATCCGGGATGTTGCTGGAGACAAGCATAGGCCATTCAAGAAGCTTTAAGATACATTTGTTCCAGTCTATAGGCTACTTGTAAATGAATCGGATGTCAGGAATGTTTAGAGAGCACTGGTTCTCTACAGATAATTGTCAAAAGTCATTCATTATGTAACTCACACCTAACGTAAAGCTACAAAGCTTCTAGAGGAAAACAGAATATCTTCCCAACCTTGAGCAGGTAATGATTTCTTAGGTTATATTAACCTTAGAAGAAAAAATTAATAAGTTGAATTGTATCAAAATTCAAAACTTCCATTTTTGTTAGACACGTAAAGATTGGAAGAAAATATTCATCCTACGTATCTCTGTTAGTGTTTTCAGACTATATAAGGTGCTTTCATTATAAAGTTCTCAGACAATCAAAGACAAAAGAACTGAATTAAGAAAAAAATAGCCAGAGGATATGACCAAATAATTCATAAGAGGTGCTCAATCAAAAAGCACTTGAAAAGACTATCAATATCATTAATCTAAGGAAATGCAAATTAAAATGACAATGAATTGATAAGTTAGACCCATTACAATGATCCCTCCCCTTCATTCCCCTTCATTCCTGCAACCTCATAGTATAAAGAGTTGACAAGCAAACAAAATAATTGATACAGTAATGTGTTTTCAGTTTGAGTACAAATTAGTAATTCTACTTGGAAAAGTTTGGTAGCTTCTCATCAAGTTAAACAGATAGCTACCTTTTGACCTAGGTGTTTACACCTAGGTGTTTACCCAAGCAAATGAAAACACATACATTTTCATTTGACTAGAATGTTTATAACAAATTTGTTCGTAATAATTCAAAATTGGTAATGACTCAAATGCTCATTGGTAGGTTAAAATGGGCAGCCAAATTATGATATAAATATTATTTATATCAAAATATTATTCAGGGCCTAGAAGGGACGATTAGTGCTACTAATGTGGATAGATCTGCATATATTTTGTTGAATGAAAAGTCAGACCCAAGTGAATCAGATACGAGTGAGTGGTACTGTGTGGCTCCAAGTAACTGGGTTTGGTTACTGGTAAGACTGAGCTTTAGTGAAAGGAACGATGAATTTGGATGATGTGATTAGAAAGGGGCATTGGGAATTTTTTGTGATGGAATTTTTATCTTAGTTTTACAGGTGGTTACATGGTGTCAAACTTGTTGAATTGTGTGCATACAGTGTTTTCTTTTCATTATATGTAGTTTACACCCTAATTTAAATTAAGAGGAAACTAAGTCAAAAGCATAACACTCGCCATTGGAACAGCAAGAATATTGAAAAGCTACAGAGATTGTAATTTTGAGTAAATGTTGTAGGAGTTTGAAAGATGGCAGAGACAATAGTCGTTTGTACCTTAAGAGCTCTCAGCAAAAGGCTTGTGTTGTGATTGAAGGTGTGGAGAGTTAAGTGTTGTTAGAGAGTGGAGAGACAAAACTGCAAGTAAGGTCAAGCACTGAAGTCATCCAGATAAAAATAAGACATATTTGACGGTCAGAAAATACATAAGTTGAAATTGTTTTTCTACTCAGTGTTTATCATTCCCAGAGACATATAATGATATATAGACTGATCAAGCTATATACAAATTTAAAAATTCATAAATAAAAATCTGTAAATAATTATACTAAGAGACATACTGTCAACAATTCCCTTCAAAACACTGTCTCCCATCATTCTTGCTACTTTCTGAAGCATTTCTGAAAGTCCTCTTTCATGACTGACTTATCACAATATATGATTAAAAAAATAAAACAGTGAATGCTGTTGCCAAGTGCAACAATGCAATGGAAAGGCAGTCTTGTAAAAACATTATTGTATTTCTTCCTTCACTTTGTTCACTGATATGGCACCATCCAACTTCTGGCTCTTCCCCAAAGTCATAATACTTGAAGGGTAAACTTCTGAACTGATTTAAGACATAGAAGCAGCCATGAAAGTACCAGTGGACTTCCGAAAGGCATTGCAAAGTGGGAAGAGTGAAGGGATAATGAAAGGAGGAAGAGTATTTTGAGGGGTATTAATGGCAACAGGTCATGAATTTAATGAATTTAAATTTTAATGTATAAATTAAATATTAAATTTTAATATTTGTTTTTCAGTCCTACTCTGTAGATGATTGTATTACCTGCCATACACATTTATTATCTTCTATCAAGTCTTGGCATGCAGTGTCCTTTCCTTTTTCTGGGCTCCTGTTTTATATCTTACATTTTTTTTTCTAAGCTGTTTTAATGTCGTAGTGTAGCATTTACTTTTTCCCACATTATATTCTATACTTAAAGTGTGTATTTTCTCAGGAAGTGCTTCTCAGGTGGAGGTAATTTGTCCTCCACTGTCCCAAGGAAAATGTATGTCCACACTCAAGTGATAGTTGAGTAAGATTCTGTTTATTAATCCTTGATGTGCAGGAGGGGACATCTATTGGAATATGAATTTACTGTACTAAGTATATGTTGTAAATTTTTTTGTCTGGTTGGTGTAGGTGTTTTAGTGCCTGCCCCTCTCTGGTAGTGGGGGTTGAACCCACGGATTCTCACTAAAATATATACCAGTACCCCTCGCCCCTTTTTTACCATCAGAATCTTCCAGATTTACCCAGACTAGGCTTGAACTTGTGATCTTCCTGTGTCCGCTTTCCATAGTGCTGAGATTAAAGCTGTGGGCCACCATGTCCAGCAAATGCCCATCATTTGACTGTTGCCTTTGTATTAGGTGTCTGGTAATTCTCACAGTGATTCATCTAGACAGATGTTTTTATTCTCTTTCTACAGATGAGTAAACTGAGCAGACAAAAGTTAAGGGACAACCTGGAATTTGAATTCATCTCTTTGCTTCCCTTTGATTGCTTGTTTAATTAAACATTGCACTATATTACTGAGGAAGATAACAGTGCTGACAATAAACATTGATTGTATTCTCATGTCCTGCCAGTCAGTGTCCTAGGCAATTTATATATATTAATTTATTTAACCTCCATGATGAATTGGAGAAGAGGCTCAGTTATAAAGTTACATTCTCAAATTTTTATCATACTAGTAGACAATATTTAAAATCAGAGAATCTGAAACAGGAAGATTCTTTTTGTTACTACATTCTGTCCTTGGTTTTGTATATACAAGGACTGATTGCTTCTTTCAAAGAGAAGAGAGCACGTCCCTCTTCCTAAATTGGCACGAGTGGCTGCAGCAGATTGTTATCGGCACATGGTTAGTTTATTTTTTGACTTTGCTTATTTCCGTCCATCCAGAAGACATTTGCTGAGAAACTTCACTGTGTTACTGGATTAAGACAAGCCATTTTTTTGAAGGACTGTACAGTCTGGCTTAGATCTGAGATTTTTATTCATGCAGTTTTTTGATTTTCTTTTTAAGATTTTCATGCTGCTTGAAAATGATTTGACTGGCACTTTGCTATCTTTGTGATTTATGAAGAAAACTCAGTGTGCACCTCAAAACAGTTGACACATCTCCAAAGAAAGGCTTCCTCACACTGTCTCAAGTTAGACATTGTGTATTTTAAAGTGAAATAATGTATTTGAGGAAATATCTGTTCTTTCCTAAATATGATTCCTACCTAACCTGTGTTTTTGGTGAGTTAGATGATCTTTTTGGTTAACTAGCCCAGGGTTTTAGTTAATCAGCCTACCTGATATGAGAACAGCTGCTATGTCTAAGCTTCTCAAAGACTTAGTGGCAACACAGCTGATTTTAGTTATTATTATGCTTTTAATCTCAAACCTAATACTTCTACTTCCTTTTTCACTTCTATAGGGTATAAAGGTAGTGTTGGTAGGTGTATTTATATTGGGAAAGAGGCAACAAAATAATACAAAGCCTAGGAGAGCACTTTCAGGGGATGAGAGAACTAACTTGTAATAATGAGCCTCACTTTCTAGGATATTTAACTGAGCTAAGCATCATATCTTTCATTTTGTTTTTGCCATCATTATATACAGAGTTATCACCTCTAGTGAGATGAGGTTATTGATTTGGGAGAAGCCAGTAAAGGTTGGCTGGCTTTTGGTTAGGGTTACCTTTCTATAGAGAGAATAAAATATCTAATATTTATAGGATATATAAATATAAATACATAAAGATGTCTACATATAGGTAGGTATGTACATGAAAGAATTAAAAGCATCATACCACAGTGACATATGTGCACCCATGTCAGCTGCACCATGTGCTGCTCAGTTTGTGATAGCCGAATCCTGGAAACAGCCCAATTGCCCATCAGTGAGAGACTGGATATAGAAGATGTGTGTGTGTGTGTTTATAAAATGGAGTATTGCTCAGACATAAAGAATGATAAATTGGAGACATTTATACTTAGATGGATGTTCCTTCAGGACATACTCATAAGTAAAATAAAGAGGACACAGATGTGTAAATACCATATAACTTCTCTAATGTGAGAAACTAAAGATGTAAATGAGGTCCAGAATATATGATATGTATTGTGAATGTAGGATAGATATTGTGAAATAGAAAATATTCAAAGGAAAAAGGGGGTAGGGTTAAGTAATCAGGGGAAATATGATGGTAAAAAAGGAAACAAAGCTTATGTATATAGGGGGCAGGAGGTTGTAGGGTGGGCAAGGGAATGGGGAAAAAATGATAAATCATATCATATAGTGGTATAAATTGTCACTATTGAGTGCACATAAAATGTACCAATAAAGATTGAAATCTTAAAACAATGTTCAATGGGAAATGGTAACTTGGTGGGGGAAGGGGAAGGGAAAGAAAAAGTTTGATGGCAAAAACAAAAAATGGAAACAAAGCTTATGTAGATAAGCAGTGATAGGGAGGGCAGGAGAATAGGAAAAAAATGAGAATCAAGATGTGCCATGTACAGGTGTCAGTTCCTAGGTGAGAGAGTAATGATGTTAAGGTTTGTCTGTTTGCCTCACAAAATGTCAGCCCCCCCCACCCCGTCAAGCTTCTTGTCTCCTAGAGGCTGTCCCTGGAATCTAGAATCATAGCTACCATATGATGATGAATCAGTGTTTGTTGAAGGAATTAATGGTTGAAATAGCCCAAGAGTGGTAAGAGAATGCTGTCTGTTTGTTTGGTTGTTGTTTAACAGAATGGCTCTGCTCCTTCCAGGAAGCTTCTTTTGAGCTCTCTTGCCCAAGTTTGACCTTAGGGCTGAACTCCCTGCGAAGATCCCATCAGAAAAAGGCGAATCCCTGGGCCTGGGATTTAGCTCAGTGGTTCCAGCACCTGCCTTGCAAGTGGAGTTCAATCTCTGGTAATCACATATAACAATGCTGGGTGTGTAGATTCACGCCCAGCAGCAATCAGAACCACATACCATAGTGCAGGGTGAGGTGGCTCACTCCTGTAATCCCAGCACTCAGGAGGCAGTGCAGGATGATTGTTGTGAGTTCAAAGCTGAGCTCAAGGCTAGCCTGAACTATAAAAGTGAGACCCTATCTCAAAAATAAATAAATAGATAAATAAATAAATAAATAAATAAGGTGAGTCCTTCCCAGCTAGGTATCTTTCCCATCATAAAAGAGAAATAGGGCACATTTCATGTCCACTTGGTATGTGTCACTTCCAGAGTCCAGTGGCTCTGAGTAAAAATAAAAATAAATGTGCTGTGATCCTAGAAAACTGAGGGTCAGATTGTTTTTCTCTGCATCTCATCCGGTGTATACCCTTCTTTGGGCCAAGCTTCACAAGCCATAGAGCTGATCTTTTCCTGTTTCTTTGCTATCTTAACTTCAACAGCAGATGCTCTATAATTGGGCAGAAAACCTTCACCCTTCTCTGGTAGTTTTCTTATCTGAAAGATAAAGGGTCAGAACAAGATGTGTAAGACCTTTGATGCTTTTCAGAAACACCAACTGGGAGACTTAAGTGAAAAATAAAAGGCCAACAATTTAATTTAGGCTGAGTAAAAACAGAGTTCAAATGAATCTGAAATCTGTAATTGAAAAACACATAACAGATATGTTCATTTGGATGTTAAGACAGGTAGTTTGAGAAGCTTTGTTGTAAACTTGATTTTCCTGTGAATTAATGGGTCCTAGTGATTACTGTAAAATAAGGTGAATACATTTTTCCTACATTTATCCTTTTCTAAAATGTTAGCTGGGGATAGAAAACTCCCTCTAAGGAGGGGTCAGGGATTTAATAAGGATAATTTTAAAGATGTGACAGAAGAAACTAGATCCCTCATGTTATACAGGAAGCTGGGAATTCAAATAGATTCATTCTGTAGAGGTTGGTGGGTCCTTTATATACTAAAGTTGGTTTCTCTAGTTGGGCTGCCCAATTCTTATCAAGCCTTAGATCTTTTAGCATGCATAAAGGCTATGGATATAACACCAGAAAGTGATAGCCAATTGAAACTAATTTGAGATCCTAAGTCGTAAATCATGTCTGACCAATAAAATCCCTTTATCGAATCCAGTGCAGACTCTAAGGGTGACCATGTAATTTATCATCCAGCTAGGGAGCTTCTGAACTCAGAAGAGATCCCTACATACAATTCTGCCTGACACTAGGTAAAAACTGGAGGCGGCCAAGATGTAAGGTCACTACTCAGTGGGGCTCAAAATTGAGTATGCGATAGCATCATTGGGATGGTCGTTAAAGATTGCCAAGCTCCACTTCAGAGTTGCTGATTGAGTAAGTCTTGAGACAAGACCTTCTATGTTTATCAAGTTCATAAGTAATGGGAAGACCACATTCTGAGATCTTTATGGTTTTTTAGTTGAAGGAAACTCTGTCCACCTTCATCCATTAGATATCCTTCTGGAAGTAAAGAAGGTGGAAACTATTTTTGTTCTGATAATATCCAGGGCCCTGGACTGTTCCATTCTTGTGATGTAGACTGCTCAGCTCACTTGTAACTGATCTTTCAAGAAATGCTAGTTTGAGTATCATTATACCTCAGATGATTGACTGCAGCATCACCAGGAAATTGGTTAGAAAACAAAAACAAAAACAATTTTTTCTTTGTTTTTTTGAAACAGAATCTTGCTACATAGTTTACGCTGGGCATAAACTTACTATGTAGCCCACGTTGGTCCTTGAACTCATGCCAGCCCTCCTAATCAGTCTCCTCAGTGCTGAGATTAAAGGTGTGCATCACCATGCCCAGAGAACTGACAGTTTTTAACATCCAGACTTAATGAATTAACACTGAGGGGTAGAGTCCAGGGATATGATGTTGACAGACTCCTCAGGTGATTTTCATAGAACCTAAAATTTATTCTAGGGTGTGTGTGTGTGTGTGTGTGTGTGTGTGTGTGTGTGTGTGTGTGTGTGTGTGTGTGTTTGTGTGTGTGTGTATGTGTGTGTGTGTATGTTGTGAGACAGGGCCTTGCTTTGTAGTTCAGGCTGGTCCTGCACTCACTATGTAGCCCAGGCTAGCCTTGAACTCACGGAAATCCTCTTGCCTCTGCCTCCTGAGTTCTGGGATTACAAGCATGAACCACTATGCCTTGGCAAGACCTAAAATTTGAAAGAGACAGTTGTAGCTATATAATTGTGTAACTGTTTTATCTACATAGTTATTGGAATCTCTGAGTTATGTCTTCTAGGCATTTGTGTGTAATTTGTGTGCATTTGCCTTGAGGAAGTTAATCTTTATAGGAGTAGTGAAAAGTGATGCCAGTGCTCATTTACTGAATGGCTTTACTAATATTACCAATTTAATCCTTACAGTACTGTTTTATAGATCAGGATATAGGTGCAAGGCATAGGGAGCTTGGTAGACTGTCTTTTACAGGGATGGCTACTTAATATTTTGTTTGCTGTCTTAAAAGTCTTTCTTCCTCTTAGTTGTCCATTCTTTAAGAGGCTACCCTCCCTCTTGAATCTCTCCTTTTTGTTGTACTCTTTTAAAATGTCATCAATGATTATTATCTTAACAGTTTTACTCAGACTTTTGCCCAAAGTATATGTGCATAGTACTAAAGTAAACATTTTTATAGCCTAGGAATTTAAATACTATCTTAAAAGCATGTTATTGAGGATGAAAGTGTTGAAGAGAACTGAAGGGATCTAAAGATGGAGGGTTGGGTGACCGAAGGCCTGTGACAAAGGGCAGAGAGCAAGTGTAGCCAGGGTGAGGCCAGGCCATGGGCTTCTTGTGGGTGTGGAGAAAGAAGGCCAGTGTCTTCCAGTCCTTAAGGGCTCCAGGCTTATGGTGCCTTAGCCTTGTTCAGGACAGTCACAGCCTCAGCACCCGCTTCCTCAAGTGTACACAGACCCTATCGTGGTTCAGATTCAGGGTGAAGATTACATTCCCCACACTCCATTTACTTCTCCTTTCTAAGTCTTCACAGTGAGAGTACCTCATTACTTTCCATTTCTTTTTTTCCAGAGGTTTAACAGAGGTGATGTTATAGTTCATGTGTACTTGTGTGTGCTCAGACCAATGGGCATGCATATATTTATTTATAAAGTTTTATGTTTTATTTTGCATGTTTAGAAATCCTACAGTGCATTATTTTGATATTTATAGTGAAATTTTTTTTATTTGTAAATTTGTCTAGTATTTTTATTACTAAAATTGACTTTCAGGTATGTATGTTCTAAAAAGAGGAATGTATAACTATGATTTATTTTTTTCCAGTGTGATCTTTGATTCACTTTTTTTCATAAACTTAACTTTCTGTAAGTAAAAATACATACAGTGTATAGATTGCTGATAGACCACAAGTAGCATATCAGTGTCAGTTTTTGCTACACATGGGGGAAATTTTTGTGGCTTGTAATTATTTTCAAGGCAAGTAAGCATCTTACTAGGTGCTAATAGGGTTAACTTTTTCATTAATGATAAAAATAAGAACTTACACCTAAGTAAATTTGGGTATAGAGATCCAATTATATATCTGTCCGCACATGCAATTACATACAAACTCATCACACTCATTTATAGGTAATCCTATAATAACTAATTTTGTAGTTTTGAGAAGCAGTTTGGTTATACGTTTACAAACTTTTGATGTGTTTGTCCTGAATAACTTCTAAACATTTTCATTGCTGTCTGTTTGAGATAGTCTTGAAACCACAGCTGGGGGTTCTAAGGAGTCATTAGAAACAGTATTTCAAATTTGAGTCCCCAGATGCATTGAGAAAATCTATTAACATACCAGCCAGTCTTAGTTCTCAAATAAAAAATAATTTACAGAAAAAAAAAATGTGAATTGGAATCTTTCAGTGTTACCCAGCACTGTCGCTTTCCATCTCAGAACTCTTTTCTGTTCATACACATACTCAAATCACTTCCCAGCGCGGCTGTCTCCTTACCTGCTTCTAGCCTTGCTCCAAGTCAGGCAGCATTCATGTCAGCCGCGCTTGAGGTGGGGAAGCTGTGCGGGAACACTTAAACACGGAGTTCTTGTTCATCTTGAGGAGCCGATGAAAATCAGGAACTTGACAGAAACCACGAGATAATGAGTTGGCCGTAAGTCTGCTGCGTTGGACAGTTAAAACTTGTTGAAACAAGAAAAAAG
This sequence comes from Petromus typicus, assembly GCA_004026965.1. Taxonomy (NCBI): domain Eukaryota; kingdom Metazoa; phylum Chordata; class Mammalia; order Rodentia; family Petromuridae; genus Petromus; species Petromus typicus. The sequence goes on from PVIR01000476.1 coordinate 31,075, forward strand.
ACAGAGATAGTTTGACCTGTGTGGGTGTCAGGCTGGCCCCCACACCAGTTTCTTTCCTTCAGTAATGTAAACAACAGCTTGGCTTGTTTTTTTGCTTTCTAATTATTTTATATTCTACTATTTTTTCCCACATTTGCACATCATGTGGTGAATGAATAGCCAGATGATGATTTAGATAGGTTTTCTTTTCTAATATTTACTAATGTCAAATTCAACACGTAGGAGATGGAGATCAAGACATGGATGTCTCTGAAACATCTGCCATAGAAGAGATTGTCTGCAGTTATACAGTGCGGCCTGCCCAGAGGTGGCTGTGGTTGGAGCTCCATGGAAATGTAGAATTAGCATTTGAGTGAGAAAGCATCTTTACACCACTAGCCACATCTGCTAGTTAAGAGAGATTGTTTCGTTGGTTCTTTCCACATTAACTTTTCCAAATTTGAATAGTACTGCAAAATTGATCATGAGTAGGACTTCAGATAGACTCCTCACATGTTAATATTGTACTAAGCTTGTGCTGCTTACGCCACCATCCTAAAAGTCTTCCTCATTTTGGTTTATTTCAGACTCTAACCTAATTGGCATTATACTCTGTCTTTCTTACTGAATACATTACAGCTCCCCTTGGTATCAAAGCAGGGGCATCCCAGGAACTCCCCGGACACCAAGACTGGTAGGTGCTCAAGTCCCTTACATACAGGGGAGTAGATTTACATACACATCCTCAGGTATGTTTGAAAACATATCTATACTTGTATTACCTAGTGCCACGTAAACATTGTGAGTTTAATATTTAGGGAATAATGACAACAAAAAGTCTGTACATGTTCAGTGCATATTTAATTTCTTTATTGACTCTTTTTGACCCATGGTTTGTTGAATCTTTGGCCTTTTTAAAGCCTCCTTCATACTGAAGACCCCTGCAGCGGCTCATGATCTCCCGATCTCCTGCTCAGTGCTACCGAACAAGGGGAAAAGAGAGACATGGAGACAGAGTTAAAGAGAGAGACAGGGAACTAGGGTGTCCAGTGCTTGGGCAGTCAGAGGTGCAGACAAGCAAAACCCCTGAACACCCGGAGCTGTTGATACTTAGTGGTGACATCATAGTTAAATTGAGGTTAAGTTGCTACAAGAAGGGACTAGGTGTAGTTGTGATGGATATATTACTGATGTAGGCAAGGTTTCTAAAGGAAGAGACAGAATTCTTGCTGTGGGAACAGAACAAAATATGGGTTGTGCACTAAGTAACTTTGCCTTCTTAGTAGAGAAGGTTTTAACTTTGGGAACAGAATTTGGGTAAGAGTCACTCTGACCTCAGAATTTGGCAGCCTCACTTCTATAGACAAGGCAACTGTGGGGTTAACTGTTTGCAGCCCGCACTGCTTATTGCCTGCTCTGGGCATAAATCAATGGGGAGGTCCCCACACTTGCCCTTCAAGTGTGTTTATTCACTCAGGTTGTTCATTGGCAAGTTATTGGCCAGCAGCTTCAGCCTGAAGTTTGCTTTGAAGTAAACATTTATACATTTGTAGTTACACTAGTCCATAGCTACTATTATGGCACACCAAGCATTATACTGAATACTCTTTTTGTACTTAGGTAGGAAGTGGTGTTCTGGACCCTGGAGATGAGATAGCAGCTAAAGCACACCCTCATTCTTTCACTCCATAGCTGGATTTTCTTATTTTGTGCCTCACTTAGTAGTCACTGTTGATCTCTAGGCAGAGGCAAAGGGACTTAAAGCTGCTCAAGGGAAGCTCCCCAAGTAGCTTTGTTAGAGGGATGATTCTCCAGACCTTCTTGAGTCCCAGGAAGTGCTAATCACTAGCACTCTCTCCTTCCTGCTGGGCATCACTTCCTCTCTTTATTTTGCTCACCTCAAATGAAAATTTGAGAGAAAAATGTCTCAGTGCAAAATGTCTCAGTGCAGTGTCTCTGAAAGCAAAAGCTTTCAGAGCTTTCAGGGCTAACAAATAGCCTGCTGCAGCACTAATGCCCAGGTTCGCCACCATTGTCCTAATGTAATGTCCTTGTGGCTGCTTTGACTTCAGGAATGATAACATCAGTATGTGCAGAAACCTGTTAGCTTCTGCTGCAGCAAGGTCTGATGGGTAAATAGATTTTAGGGTAAGTAGTAACTGTTAGGATTCCATTATGACCAGGGCACATTGCAGTTTTCCTGATGTAAACATTTTACTGATTAAATACATGTTTGGTATTAAAACAGCCTTTAAACTGTAGGCTCTCAAGACTCCCTGATTTATTGGAGGAGGCGCTATTAGCTAACAGTCTAAGAAACCTGGGTTACCTCTTCCAGTGCTCTCCTGGGCTTCTTGACTTTCCCTTGGAATCTTCCACATATTTGTTACTGTCTGACTGGGGAGAACATTACACTTTCTTTGACTGGAGCTGCTGGCTTTTAATTCCAGGAACATGAAGTCCAGGGGCTGGCCCAAAGAAGTAGACCCTGTGTAAAACACTTGGGAGTCCAGGGACTGTGGAGAGGTGCAGAGCAGTGGCCTGCCCAGGCGTCAGTGGCACTTAGAGTTCGCTACCATCCAGCAGTGCCTCACTGACTCAAATGAGTCAGTGTACACCAGGCAGTGGGTACTGACTGCATATGCTGTTCTAGATGCCTTGTGTGCTTTCATTCAGATGCTGAAAACAAAAGCATGTGCTTGCTCAGTTTTACCCCGTCCTATCCCTCACTTTCTTGTTAATAGATGAGGAAACTGAGGAATGGAGATGTGAAATCAGATTCCACATTGGAGCTTGAGTTTGAACCTAGCAGAACAGTTCCTAGAGTCTGTTTTGCAGCTGCCCTTTGTGTTTCCTCTGACATTTACATGTTGGTAGCTAAGGCCAATACTTAACAAACCTCTGTAGCCCTAACACTTGTGTGCTAAAACAGAATCTTAACTGTGCTCTACATTTGGTTTGTAAGAAGCCTGTGAGTGACCTTTGTTTTGCAGTTTTACTTGCAGCTGGCAGGAGGGGGACTATCAAGCACTCTGAAGGAAAGCTAGTATGTCAAGGCAGGCTCCAGGCACAGACCAACAAGTGTACACTTAATCGAGAAACACTTCCTTCTAAAATATCCTGTCATAGCTAATGCACACAGCCAACCTACTGCTGCTTCTACAGAAGAGAAAATAGAGCTAAGAAAATTTAGTTCAAGCTAGAAGGTAGCAAGAATGGACTTTAGGACAGTCTTTCTTTCCAGAGGGCTCCTTCCCAGTCCAGCAGCACTTAAGTAATGCCAGATGACCCATTATTGCTCTTTCATTAACATGTCAAGCATCAGAAAGCAGATTACATTAGGACAATGGTGGCGAACCCGGGCATTAGTGCTGCAGCAGGCTATTTGTTAGCCCTGAAAGCTCTGAAAGCTTTTGCTTTCAGAGACACTGCACTGAGACATTTTGCACTGAGACATTTTTCTCTCAAATTTTCATTTGAGGTGAGCAAAATAAAGAGAGGAAGTGATGCCCAGCAGGAAGGAGAGAGTGCTAGTGATTAGAGAAGCTGTGGCATGTAGAAGGCCCAGTAGCTAAGGCTGCACTTACCCTGGAATGTGGGAGACGTCCGACCAAGTCACTTCAAAGAACTTCAAGAATTATCTGTTTATCTTGGGTTTTTAAGATGGTATATCATCATAGACTGTTGTAGAGTGTTTGCACATGGGGATAGATGTACATACTGAGGGGGAGATAAGAGCTGGTCTTGTGGTTTGTGCATTGATGAACTTGTAAGAGAGAAGTAAATGCCCGGAGCTGCTGGCTGTTCTCACTGGGCTGCTGGATAGTCCTTACACCCTCTCACCTGCAGACTCAAGTAGCACTCTCTGGCTCTCTTAAGGCCACGGTTTATGTACTTAACTGGACTTTGTAACCACTTGATAGGTTTGTGGAAGACTCCGATGCAAAGCAACTGACAGAATTCTTGTGTTTTTGACAGAAGAACTAAGATTTTCTTAAGTATCCAAGGAATTCACAGCTGTGGCCAGGTGTGAGCGTCCTCACTTTCTTAAGTCCTGGTTCCTTACACCTGGAAGAAATTTTATTTCTCTGGCACATGCAGTCCTCTGTCCTGTCTCATTTCTTCAGCTCCCTACCCCTTTCTGGAGCCTTTCTCAGTTAGGCACCAGGCTCCCAGCCTTGAATGCCTTATGGACATGTGCCTTAGAACAGAGATTTTAATAGTCCGGGTTTAGGAGGGTGGTACTAATGAGAAATGAAGACACTGCAAATGACCTAGAGAGAGAGAGACCGAGAAGGGCTAGCGCAGCCAATGTTGGTGAAGCCTGAGGAAGGAGGAGAATTACTGAGGGCTCCAAAATGCTTGGGGCTGGAAACATTTCCTCACATTTTGAAACATTTGGATTTTGGGCAGAGACTTTACAGGTCAGTCATCCCTCATCTGGAAATGTATAGTGCTCTGAATTTTGAAACTTTTTGAGCATCATGTGGGTGCTATATGTTTGGAACCTTGGAATATTTTGTACTTTGGGTTTTCTGATTAGCACTGTTCTATCTGCATTTTGTACTATCTCATCAGTTTTTCCCCACTGGATAGGAGCAGATGATATAAATCTAGTTTTAAATTGTTTGGTGTTACTGTTGTTTTTTAGCAGGAAATTATTAGGAATAGGATCTTAATTTGTACAGTTCATTTTGCCAACAAAGTGTCGAAAACTGGCCTCAGCCACCATTGAGCATGAAGTCTTTGGAATCAAGGGCATATTTGTGAAAGATTCAGACATGTTTCCATGCAGTGCTAAAAATTGGTCTTGCTTCCATTTTGTCTTTCTATAAGGTTTCTATGCATTTATGATTAAGTGTAAAGAGCAACATATAATTTTTCTCTTCTAGATTTAGGAATAAGTGGTTTTTCTTGAGACAGGGTCTCGCTTTGTGGTTCAGGCTGGCCCTGAGCTCAGCCTCAAACTCGCATCACAGCAATCCTCCTGCCTCTGCCTCCTGAGTGCTAGGGTTACAGGCGTGAGCCACCACGCCTGGCACTGTGGTATGTGGTACTGATTGCTAGGGGGTGTGATTCTCCACGCCCTGCACTGTTGTATGTGGTTCCTGGGATCGAATCTGGGACCCTTGTGCTTGCAAAGCAGGCACCAGAACCACTGAGGTAAATCCCTGGCCCCCAAATAAGTGAGGGTTTTTTTAATGTACCTTCATATGTTTTATAAAATCAGATACTTTGAGCTTGGCATAATGGTGCAGACCTACAATGCCAGTGCTGTAGGATATGAGGGAGGAGGATTGCCACAAGTTTGAGGACAGTCTGGATACATAGTGGCTGTATCCTTAAAAAAAAAAAAAAAAGATGTTACGATGTCCAGCAACACAAACACAGTGGTACCTCAATTCATGAGCTTAATTCCTTCTGCAATTGTGGTTGCAAACTGAATTGGACAAGAATTGAATCAAACCAAGTGGTTAGGTTCAGTGTTGATCTTATGAGGAAATTTGATTTGGTTCTCATCTGATTCAGTTTGTGACCAGAATTGTGGAGAGAATTCAGTTCATGAGCTGAGGTACCTCTGTACCTTACCTTTATCCAACATGAGACACCAAGCATAACACAAAATTAGTGAAGAGTAAAACAATAAGTGCAGTGACATGACAGGACATGATCTTTTTTCCAAGAGCCTTACTGTCAAAAAATAAATAAAAGGAAAAAAGCTAAAATAGTCTGAATTTGTTTTCCTTTAGTTTGTGGTATTTTGATTTATGGTACGTGTTCCTCTTTCCTTCTGTGGAATCCCTGCGGGATTTTATCTGGGATCATTTATTCTTAGAACTCTCCCCAGATCCCTGATAGGTTTGCCACCCTGTCCCACCTGACCTGCTCATGCACTGTACAGTTTCTGTCTCCAGTACTGCTTTCAGGCAGGGCCCTTGCCTTGTGTGTGATAGGACTGGTTATATATAACTATCCCTTGTGTATTCATACTACAAATAGAGTTGAACACATGTAGTCCAAAAATGTGTCTGTTGTTTCCAGTCATTTCCATCCAGCCTTCATTATCTACTTCTCAAAGCCAGCTTTTTACACCTTCATCCTATAAAGATCCTATTGTTCCTTCCTCAAAAATTCAGCTACGTGGGCCGGGGAGTTAGCTCAGTGGTTCTGGCGCCTGTTTTGCAAGCACAAGGACCCGGGTTCTATCCCTGGTAACCACATACCATATTGGGCATGGAGACTCACGCCCAGCAGCTATCAGTACCACATATCACAGTGCCGGGCGTGGTGGTTCACGCCTGTAATCCCAGCACTCGGGAGGCAGAGGCAGAAGGATTGCTATGATGTGAGTTTGAGGCTGAGCTCAGGGCCAGCCTGAACCACAAAGTGAGACCCTGTCTCAAAAAACCTTAAAAAAAAAAATTCAACTATGTATGATTCTTAATGTGATACATTTTGAAATCACAAGCCATTTGTAGGAGAATCGATGCACTTTGGGACCATAATGTTAAGTGAAATAAGCTAGACAGGAAAGCTTAAATATTGCATGGTTTCTTCATTTAAGAAACCCACGTTATAAACAAAAAGCAGTATAAAAATAGATAAAGAAGTGGGGAGATAGATACTTCTCAGATGGGAATGGGATCAAGAGATGGAGGGAGGGAGGGAAAGGCTGAGAACAGGAATGAAGATGTGTTATGTACCCACCCTCACAGGGAATGTAAACACTATGTACTGTAAACATGAACTAATAAAAATCTAAAAGCAACATTTTTGTTATTTCCCCATCCCAGCTTTTCCCCTGGTGGCTTCTCTGTGTCAGTAGAAAGTCGTGCCTGCGCACTTTGCCTGGTTGCCTCTTGCTGTGGGAGACTTCTTCATATGAACCCGAAATAGACAGACCTTATACTTTGTAGAGGTTTTTAGTATTCCATAATTCATTTAATTAGTCACTGAAGGTCATTTATATTGTTATGAACATTTTTTTCAGTGAGTTTTTAAAATACTTTTCTAGGAGGTTTTTAAAGTAATGTACATGGGTTCTGATGCTGTTACTACAGTTTGGATCTCATCAGACATTGAGAAATTCATTGTGGCAAGAGTACCAAAATTTTAGTACACGACCTGCTACAAACATTATGTAAATGTACTAAATACCATGATATTTAGAGGAAGGGAGTTTGGAAGTTGCCCTGTAAAGGATCTGTGAAGGAGCTGGTCTCTAAATACTTTTTTAGTGGGTAGTTTTTTTTTTTTTTAAATTATTTTTACTTTTATATTGTGATAAAAGTCAACTTAGTCCTTAGAGAATAGTGTGAGCAAAAATGTAAAGGTCAGAAAAATAAATGACCTACAGGGAATTTATAATTTAGGATGCCATCAAATTTGTGCAATTTGTAGTAAAATAATTGAATGTGTGATTTTAAAAATATAATGTGGCTGGAAATGTGGAGTACAGACATGTCTTTTTGTTTTTCCCTATGTGAATGATTAAATCATGTCAGCTCGTTTAGAGGAGCAGGGAAGAGGAGAGAAGTTAGTTCTTCAGAACAAGGTGTAAGCCACTGCCTTGCAAGGTAATGCTGGAACTTCTCCTTCCAGGTGACAGGCACAGGAGCTCAGTGCTAATTGTTACTTTCTTTATCTAGAGTGATGGTGGAGAGGCATGTATGGTGCAATATCACCACCTTCTGGTCGATGGAAAGAAACAACAGAGTGTATCATTCACACCATTTAAACCGGTGATAAAACTTCACCTGGTAGGCACAGGTGTCATGTGGTGAAGTAAGCTTTAGTTCCAGTGGATGTGCTCATACAGATCTTGTGTGGCTAGTGTTAGACTGAGTTTTAACCTTGAGGAATAAAATTCAGTTGAGGTCGGCAAAGAATCAAAGTTTATAACACTATTCCAAAAATTAAAATTTTCATGTGTATAATCCTTGTTTTCTGTAGCATTTTTCGGAGGATGCTGACAAAGCAGGGAAGGACATTCTGTGTTTTGCCTCTCGGCATGGAATACTGCTCACTGTCACAATTCTGACTGCATCTGTTCTCAAGACACCTCTCATATCACCATGTTTGGAAGGGTCCCTAGTTCATGCTGTTGCAAAGTGGGCTGTGTTTCTAATTCAGGCTTTAAGTGGCCGTCCTTAGTGGTCTCTGTGTTTTGGTATTTCCAGTGACCACTGCTGTTAAGATACTCAGAAGTGTTTGTTGAGTGAATAATATTCCAGAACATTGGGGAGAATGGAAATGTCCTAATAGCTGGTTCCAAGTGTGGGATAACTTAATCTGGAAGCGGTAACCTCTGAGTGTGTCCTGGGAACATTAAGTTACTTCCTCACTCCTCTCTGGACACTTCAGGTGTCTGAGGCCACCCGTGTTTAATGGCGCCACCTGGGACAGACTAGTGAGAGAGATATACTGCTTTCTAAAACAGTTTTTTTACTTAACACTCTTAACTACTCAGCTTTTCATGGAGTAGAAAGACCAAATTATGAAAATGAGCTATGAGAAGTCAGCCAGAGGCTGGAGCTGGCATGAGGCTTACAGAGGGAGGAAATACACCTCAGATAAACTTGCCCAGAGTTGTCCTGACAACAGAGCCTGCTTATTCATGCCACCATATATGGGAGGCACGGAGCTTAATAGGTTTAGAGGAAGGGTTTGTGTGTTGATACTTAGGGGAACTTGACTGATGGTCAGCTGCAGTCAGAGGAAGCGTTGTGCTGATCACATGCAGGAGTGTGTGTATGTGTATGTCTGTGTGTGTTTTCTACTAATAAAAACAGACTAGCTAAGCACACACATTCATAATTATGGATTGTATGAGGGTTGTGTAGTTAACCTTGGAAATTTAATTTCCCTGGTAGCTTGACTGAGAAATCCTTTGTATTTTTAAGCAATTAATGCTATAGACAGCTGTATTCTCTTTAGTTAATAATTTTGGCACAGCGGTTATTCTTACATAGTTTGTATGGCCTAGTTAGTTAATCAGATAGTTGAATCAGCTGGGCCAGATTTCCGTATTTGTTCTTTGTTTAGGCTACTCAGGGAGCTGCTGTTGCTGTATGTGAAGCATCTGTTTGCGTATGTGCTTTGTTGCTCTTGGGTGATTCTCGGTCACCATGAGGTGGCTGCACTTGAACAGGGTGGTGCTGTGGCTGAATGTTTGCCTGCCTTTTCCATCTAGATGTTCGCACCTAATTTCTAAGATGCTGATATTAAGAGGTAGGACCCATGAGAAGTGATCAGGTCGTGTGGTGCGGTCCTCATCGTTCGGACAGAAGAGACCCCAGGGAGCTTAGTTTGTCTCTCCCTTTCTGTTGGCATGTGTGGACACACAAGGTGCCTCATTATGCAGTGAATCTGCGCAAGCCTTGATCTTGGAATTCCCAGCTTTCAGACCTCGGGGATTTCTTCTGTTCTGAAATTCCCCTGTTTAAGATCTTTTATGGAAGCGACAAGAAGGAGCTAAGATAGGTAGGTTGCATGAGGATATGTGGTCATACTTGTGTGACTTTCAGAAGGAATGGATTTTAGTTCATGTTGACAGAGTCAAAATTAAGGCCGTGTCTCATGCATCCTGACTGAAGGATTAATTCCAAGCCTGCGTTCTATTGGAACAGGCTCAGACGTCAGGGGAACTGGTCCTGCAGGTGGTGTTGATCTAACTGCATAGCCCTGCCTCCTCACTGTCCTGTTTTTGTTTCTTTCTCAAGGAGATTCATCCCTTGGGAAAGCAAATGCAGCTTCCATCTGTAAAGATGTTTTGAAATCTAACTGAACATAAATTTTGTATGTAGAGTTCACACATTAAGAAAGATTTGTGAATGGCTTTGCTGTAGAGGAGAGAAAGACCATACATTAGAATTTAGCTTGTGTATTCCTTCAGGAAGCAGACACAAATGGAAGTACTCAATTTAGGCAAGCTGTAGTCCTTTTTTTTGGGCAAAATCACAAGTACTAACTCAGAAAGCCCTTTATCCACACTCCCAGGAAGCATGATTAGAGTTTTTTTGTTGAAAGCTGCTAACCCAGCATCCAGAGGTTCACAGTTTGCGTAAGCTGGAGGGAAGAGTCTTCACAATGTGGCTTCTCACTGATAAAAGGACTGGATTCCTTGAACTCCTTTTGTTGTCGTAAGCAGTGTTTTACTTAGCATTGCAGTCCTCATATAGACATGGATTTCTGTGTGTGTTTGCCCACACTGTCCCAATTCACAGGTCATGTGCCAGCTCAGTAAGGGACACTTTTACTTTCAGAAATGTCTGGATTTGACATTAGAACTTGAGCTTTTTGAACTCACATGGACCCCACCAATAGCCTTTACTAACCCTGTGGCCTACAGGGAATAACTTCTTTATTTTTGACTGAGGGCAATTCAGTGCTTCTTCATGAGTTGGTCATGGGAACTAAATGGGTTGTACAGGACAAAGCAATGCCTGGTCTTTAAGAAGTGCCCAGTAAATACGAGATATTTTGATTTCATTAGATAATAATCATTCATTGTTAAAAGTACAAGAGAAGAGTATCCAAGGGACTGAGAAGGAGCAGGAAAGTATCAAGGTAACGATAAAGTCTAGCAGAGCCTTCAGTAGCAGTACATCAGTTTCAGATCATACTGATGAGCAGTGGGGTCTATGTGTGCCCAAGTCCAAAATCTTAGCCCTCTCATGAAACCATGGGGCTGAGCAGGTGAGGGGCAGGTCAGAGGCATGGCTTTTCTACCACTTTTGAGGGAGGATTGGTAGCATCTGATATAGTCTGCTAAAGGAAGTGAAGAAAACTCAGATTTTCAGTTCAGGCACCGGGATGGACAGTGCTCTTAACTCTTAACTCAGTTATGCTGTTAACTGAGCCCTAAGGCTTCCTTGGATGAGCTCAGAGAGACAGTGATGCAGCCCTGGTAACAGTTTGGATTTCTTAACTATTACCAGTCACTTCACTTCCCAGCCATGTACCATTGTCTCATATGCCTCAGTTTCCTCATATGTAAAATGGGTACAGTAACAGGATGCTTATTTCATAGGATTGTTGTGACGGTTATAAAATACTTTGGGTACTATGAGTGCTGTGTAAGATTTTATCATTATCTGGTTTTAATTCGTCACTTTAGAAGCTATTCTGAATGACTACCATAACTTATTAATGAAATAATTGCATGTAGCACAGACTTAACTGCTCTCTTTTCAGTTCCCCAGTTACAGTGTAGCACATACGTGTGCCAGTCATGGCAGGTCTTTCCAAATCTGACAGTGATTGGTTACTCCATTCATGCATATAAACAGTGTTATAATTTAGATCCAGAATGTTCCGCAGGAGTCCCGTGTTCAAAGGTGGGGCGTTTGGAGGTGATTGGACATTCGGGTACTATATTCATTTGTGTGGATTTGTCCATTAATGAGTTCATGGCTAAATGTGTGGTTAGGCCCTGGAGCCTGGTTGGAAGAGGCGTATCACTGGGGACCTGCTTTGGAGGGTGCATCTTCTTGTTGGACCCCCCTTACCTGCCTCCTGTTTGCCGTTGGGTGAGCAGCATCTCATCATGCCTTTCCACCATGTCCTATGGACTGAATCCTCCCAAATTATGAATCAGATTAAATTTTTTATCCTTTGAGTTTTGTTTAAGTGATAAGAAAGGGATAAACACAGGTTGCTGTGTCATTGTGTTGTCTTTTCATTTGCAAGTGCAAACACCATGCCATCTGCTTCATCAGAACAAATTCATTGAAAGCTGAACAGTTATCATGAACATGTATCAACGAAATGAAACATGATCATGTAGAAAATGAAATTCAAAAAATGAAAGTGGAAATACTGAAGAAATAGCTATTGACTTTGGGAATCAGCATCTCTCAGTGCACAGCCAGATGAACTTGAGGAAGGAAGGTATACAGGCAGCAGTGTGGGAAGTTAGGACAAGGAGAGATGTTACAGAGAAAGCGATACTGGCAAGAAATGTCACAGTGAAGGAACTCGATGTCTCTGATGGCATTGAAAGTCCAAAACATAAAAAGTTGAGAAGTAATTCAAATTTAGAAAATGAAAAGTATGGCAGGTTTTTTTTTAAACAGAGCATAGCAAAGGGCTTTGCAGTCTTTTGTATGGTCTAGAGAAGTATGGACAATTATGTGCTTCACCTGTTTTATCAGTTTTGCCACTAGATGGTGCCAGATGGCTAGAGAGTAGTCTAAATTCTGCATCTCCTAGATACTTGTGGTGAAATTTTAAAATGTTTGGTCTTAATAAGAAATCTAGGTATATCAAAATATTGTTTTGTTTTTCATCATACTGATCTCAGTGTATTTTTTAACATGATAATGTGCCTAATATTTGAAATGTGGGCTTCTGGTGGTGGCTAGTTGGGGAAAAAAAATCTTTATAAAATACTTGTGATCCCAAGCTTTATTTCATCCTTTTCTTAAGATTAATTTTTCTTAGTATATCATGTTTCCCCTGGTGATTTTTAAATCTCTTTATGTTATAGCTGTACTCTGTTGTGTACATGCAAATGTTTTGCCTTGAATATTTAAGCTATGATTATACATTTTCCTCTCATGAACCATTAGCTGAGAAATAAAATCCTAGTATAGTATTTGGAAATGAGAATTAAGTATTAATGAAGTGGTTTAATAGTTGAAACAGACTTGGTAAAACAAGAATTGAAAGATATTCTGCAAGGTCAGTTTTTCTGAATATGAGTTTAATGAAGAATATGAAGGATGAATGAATATGGAGAATGCTAAAATTATTCTGTGGAAATTGTTTCTCTCCTGAATGAAAGAAAGAATTAATATAGTATTATTGCTCTGTGAGAACATCTTGAAATACTGACTGCGTGTTAAGCATATCTAATCCAGAAATCTGGAATCTGCAGTGGTCAGAAATCTGACATATACCAGAAGTGGAAATTCTGCATCTAATCTCAGGACAGAGTGCAATCAAAACATAGACACACTAAAAGCTGTATGTTATTACCTTCAGCATACCTGTTAGTGCTGTGGATGAGACACACATGACTTTTGTGTTCAGACTTGGGAATGTTCCTCAGGTTATTCATTGTATATGTGAAAATATTTTGAAATTCTAAAAGTATCTGAAAGTCTAGAACAATTCTGCTAGGCATTTTGGATAAAGGCTACTGAATGTGAGTAACCTAAAAGCTATAAGAAATTTTATGTTTTATTTGATATTATTTCCAAATTATCGATTAATTTTGAAAAACACTTAAAATTCTTAGATTTTTCACTCTTACTGAAGTGTTTATGTGGTACTTTTTGATGTGAGTTTCATATTTTCATAGTGTTTCTACTGTTGCTCTTTTACTCATGTAAATGACTTTTTGTTGCCCTTTATGGACGATGTGATTTTGAATAGTTTTATCATTGTAGGTAGGTAAAGTAGTTAGACATCTTGCAGACAGTTAGGGCTGGCCATGGAAAAGCCCAGATGGGGGACAGCCAAGGAGCCCACATGAAGGACAATCACGAGACCTGTCACTGCAGGTCAGCACTACAAAAGAAGAGAAACTACCACACCTGCTTAGGATAAATAGCAATGATTGATGAATTCCAAGTAGGTATCAATTGTGTGGGTGGGGTACCAAGGTCTTAACCCACCCCTCCTGGGAAAGATTCTCCACTGAAAATCTTTGTTGCATGATTTACTTTCCCACTGGAATCCCCTTTAATCAATATTAATCTTATTGGTTTATCATAGTTTTGTCCACCTTTTGAATCTTATTGGTTGTCCCCACTTTGAACCTGCCTCATTTTGTGGCTTTGCTCTATAAATGTCCCTGAAAAGATGAGATCCTGATTTCACCCCACTTTTTGGATCTCCCTTCTATCTTATGCAGGAACTTTCTTTCTCAATAAACTTTTCCTAGTCTTAACCTCCGTTGTTCCTAGAATTCATTCTTCAACTTTAGAGAACATGAACTCACATTTTGGATATGTAGCGGATTGAGAGTGTGGTATCTTTCTTTTTCTGGATTACTTGCTGCCTTGTGTTGTTATGATCATGTGCATTTTAAAAAATGAAAATAAACCCCATTTTTTCTAGGTGTGTGTTGTAAGGTGTGTTGTAAGTTAGTAATGCTGTTTCAGAAAAAAACACTATCACATTAAATATACAACAATCCAGTTTTAGAAACAGTGAGTCTTAAAATATTGTAAATACTTCTAAGAATTGAGGCCTGAATGAGAGGTTTCAATGAGGTGAGGGGTAGAGATATCTGGGGAGACCCAGAGTGGTAAGCGGAGCCAGTGAGTGCTATTAAAGAGGGTAGTTCCTTAGTATGTTGCTTCCAGAAAGGCTGTGCGTTGAGCAACATTCAACAGTGTAGTGAATGATGTCATTTTTGAAATGTTTGAGTAGGAATTGTGGTGTGAGAGGGAAAGAGGATGGAGAGAACAGGCTGGGTTGTTTGTAGGGTGCTTTACAGGCTCTGATGCTGCTTTGTTCCATGAAGGGTACATATGGATCATCCTGGGGACTCTCGGGATGGGAGAAAGGCTTTTAGCCTTTCAGTTGATCTTTTCTCATTAGTGGGACATGGTTGTGGAGAAATTGATATTTTGATAGAAATTGTCAGGTAGTTCTTTTAGTTAGCCCCTTTGTTGTCAACTCTTTTGCCAAAACTGACTTGCTTAGTAGACACTTTGGAGTACAGTCCTTGGGTCCTGTTTGTGTAATCTTGTTCCTGTCCTAAATGCAGTCTCCACATCTCGACAGTAGTAATCATTGCTGCACTGTTACTCTTACACTGTAGGGAACAGGGAAAGGGAATGTTACCAGAACCCCTGTGGTAGGTCTTAGTCTCCTGTGAGCCACAACAGCATAAAGTGAATTAAAGAATAAAGACAGCAAGGAAGATTTATAGAAGCTGGGTTCTGGCCTGGTCAGTGCTGCCCTGGCAGCAAAGACGTAGGCACTCCCACTTTGAGCTTGCCCAATCTATTGGATTTGGAGGGAGTAATAGATGACTCAAGAGAGCTGTGACAATCCTGAAACCATGAGGACTTTTATGTTGATTAGGAGGGTCAGATAAGGAAAGACATTCTTAGGGCACTTGGTGGGATGAGTTAAGCCTAGATAAGGGCTCTCCTCAGGTGAGACCGTTCTAATTGCTTTTCAATGACCCAGTATGTCTTAAGCTGATATAATCTTGTCCTTGAGCATCTCGGCATCATGAGACCATTGAGGTCTCAGCTGTGACCAAAGGAAAAAATGAAGTTATGTTTTAACATGTCACAGCCACCTATAGACAGGAAAACTAGGCTTAATCATAATTTAATAGTGAAATGGTTTTCCTTCAAAATTGTGTAAAATAGCTTCCGACATTACACCCTCACTTTTCCCGCTTTGATTTAAACTTTTGCAGACAGGTTATGTGAGTGTAAATGAAATAGTGTGCCCTGTTGTATGTTTATGTGCACGTGTATTTCATTTTATGTTACCTGTAATGTTCTCTGTGAGTCAGCCAACATATCTTTACTCTTTGCTTTCTGTTAATGCTCCTAATACGTTATAAGGAACAAATCAGGCTGTTCATCAGTGCTCACACAGATAATGGTTTTGAAGAAGAAGGTGGCTTGGGAGTTTATGATTTAAAAGGTTATGTTTAAAGTTTTTTGAGGGTGTTGATACTAGGGATTGAACCCAGAACTCACCTGTGATTCTACTCCATCAGCTTCCTGAGTAGCAGGGATTATAACTGTCTATCACCATGCATAGCTGCTCTTAGGCTGTCTGACTTTATTGAATGAACTCTGTCATCTGTTTTACATTTATATTTTTACATTATCCCTATTAAAGGTTGAATGTAGCTTTTATAGTGAAAGCCATTTTGCTGATCATTTTTCTAAAATTAAATATTGCTGTTTGATTAACTAAATGTACTTACCAGCTAAGCCTCTATTTTTCTTCTTTACCCTTACTGCATTGGGACTAAAATACACCATAAATGTATAATGATGACAAACATAACTTCAGAATATGATATCCAGACGCTGCCTTTTCTTAATATTCGATAACTTTTCTCTGAAATAGCTTATTACAATCAGTTAAATGAACTTGACAATTTCAATATCTTGTTTAAAATTAGAGCCATTTTCCTTTGGTCCACCTATTCCTACACCACACCAATTTTTCTTGGGTGTGAAAGACACTGAAAAACAAAGTAAGGCCTTGCATAGTTTATAGATGGAATGATAGAAAGTACTATAATCAATATTTACTCAGTCTGTAGTAAGTGAGCTGCTTTGAAAATAGCATTTTCTTTCCCAAAGCTTGAACCTCAAGACCATCCTCTTCTCTGTGTTCCCTGCCAAAGTGACTAGTGCAACTGTGTGTCATGGAGGAGAGGTAATAGGGCACTCATCGAGCAGTAGCCCCCATTTAGGTGGTATTGGGGTGCAGACTCATCCAGGGAACACTGAGTTACCTCCTCAATCCTTTTAATTTATTAAATAGTTGAAATAAGAGAACCCTAATTTGTCTAGACTGATCTTGAATTTGTGGTCTTTCTGACCTAGTCTCTTAAGTAGCTGGGATAGCAGGGGAGTAGGTGTGTGCTTCCACACTGGGGTGGCTGCAGCTGTTTCTGCATCTTCAGTCTCCGTCTCCCTGAGCTCGACCATTCAGCCATATACTTACTCCATTTCACTTATATCACTTTTTACTGTGCCTTCATGTTTTTCCTAATCCCAAATTACACCTCATTTTCATTGCATTTTGTTTTAAAAAGGGAAAAATCTGTATTTCAAGGGACTCCAACAAGGAAAATGAAAAGAAACATTTATTTACACTTTGTACATAGTAAATCCACCAAATAAGAGATAGTCTCATGGTTTCTAATCCCTACACATCAGTATAGTCATAATATATCCGGACTTCTGATCTTCTGACACTTTGCAATGATCTGATGCTTTCACTCCTGGTTTTGATATTTGATTTCTTGAATAATTTTCTTGAAAATGACCTACACATGAAAAAGTAAATTATTGGATCCAGACACACATTGCATGCAGACAAAAAAAGTGTCATTTCTTTGCAATAGTAGAGAATTTTGTGTGCAGATTCATCTAGTAGCCTGTCCAGGTAACTAAAAGTAAAAGGAATTCTGCACAAGTGATATGGTAAAAAGCAGGTAAAAAACACTGCCACCACCACTCTAATGCTCTGGTTATGTTTTCGTTTTCGGCTTGACTGACTTATGAATTGCCTGCTGGACCTATGGATGTACCTGGATATGGCTATGTAGCATCCAATCAGAATCACAAACACAACCACAAACAAGCAGCTGTTCACATAGTTGACTGCCTTATGCCATTTGACTCCCAAAGGACTTTTAAGTTTCATGCAGTCGTAGATATTTTCCTTAGTTGGTTGGCCATTTGTTAGAATGATGTTTGGCAAGGACAAAACAACCATGATCACCCAAACACAAACAGATAAAACCTTTGTGAAGGTTATGCTGTACATGCGAGAGTCCCCAAATGGCTTCACTACTTTCAGATAGCGATCAATGCTTATCAGCCCAAGAAACACAATGGATGTGTACATGTTTGTGTAAAACAAAACTGAAGTGTATCTGCATAGGATAGACTTGAAGAACCAAGGTCCAAATCCGGCATCATGGACTATTCGAAATGGAAATGTCAGTGTCATGATAAGGTCGGCCACCACTATGTTTTTGAGATAAAATATAAAGCTGGTTTTATTCCTAATGTGGAAGAAGATCCACACTGCTAGACCATTCAGCAAGATGCTTGCTACAAACAGAATGAGGTAAAGCACAGGCAAAACGATAGTGTCAAACTCGTTATGAAGGGTGGTGTTTTTTCCGATTCCATCAGTTGTGTAGTTTGGAGCTGGACTTGCTTGGCTGGGCAGCTCATTATCTGCAGGAGAAGTGGAAAGACCATACTTCAGTGCTGAGTTTGCCTACCCCATAGCTTGCCAAACTCCCCCTTAACTCTTGGTATTTTAATGAATTTGAAGACAGCATCAACAATTGAAAGTGGCTACCTCTCTCCGCACATCAAAGTTCTTTGAGTAAATGTTGTATTTCTGATTCTCTTTAACAGCCTTTTGAAAACAAATATCTCAACATAAGTTGTCCTAAGTTTAATGTATTGTTTTGTATCACTGTAGAATCAGTAAACTCAGAGGCAGAAAATTGCAATTTCTTATAACAAAAAAATAAAGCAGAACGTGATAATTATTTCACTGTGTGAGGACACTCCCTCCACCCTAGTTTTTGGGTATGCAGTCCTCAGGAATTGGGAAGGAATAAAATTAATGGGTCATTTTGAATTTTTGTTGATGACATTTTAAACTTTAGGATCTTTAGAAACTTTGGATAGGAATACAAATAAAACATGCTAATCCTTTTTTTTTTAACCCGAAAAGAAAATTTGTTGGCTTTTAAAATAAGACAAACCCCAACATAGATTTGGATCTGACTTAGCGATTCTTTGAGGTGCATTTTCACTTTAGTAGAATTTAAGTTGTAGGTTAGTGTAAAATTACTGCAAATAACCTGTTTGTGGATTATAATCATCTTTAACTATTATATACCATCTAGTGCATTTTTCAGTGAAATATATTTGCATAGTTAAGAGTAAGCTTAAGTAAGTGTTTCTGTGTAGTCCAGTGAAAAATGCTGATTCTATACAAAAGAAAGTAACTTGCTAAATTAATTGTAGGCTCCCTGTGTTTTTCTTGTTTACAGGTCTAGATTATGCCTCTTTTGTTTATTATGAGCTTTTATAAATCTTTTGCATTTTTTGGAATTGTTGTTTGATGTGTTTAAGGATGATCACCATACTACTTCATCATATAATCAGTGGATTAGTTTAGGAGCATCTGGTTTATGTCGCAGCCACGTGAATGGCCTTGCAGAGCCCCTTTTGTGGGAAGTGCAGGGGTGTGGGGATGGGCTCCTCTGTTGCCCTGAGCTGTGGATCTGCCTCCACTTCGTGCTGATGCTGCATGTCCCCAGAGCACTCCCGACTCAGGCACTTCCACGCGCGGCAGGGAAGCTCAGACAAGCCTGCACCTGCCTGATGAGGCAGTCCTCTTGTACATGACTGGTTGGAGGACTACTGAATCATCTGGTTGAAATTCTCTTCAAATTACAGTGCATTATTACTCTTCTACTCAGCCTTATTTTTTTTCTCTCTCTCTCTCACAGATGGTTTGAAGGCTGTTGAAGTTTCCCACTTTCCTCCACTGTCTCTTTGAAAGCATTTCCTCTCATCTTGAACATTGATCACTTTTTGTCATCTGCTTTTTTGGGGAGAAGAACTTTAACTTAGTTTACAAATTCACCTTTTAGAAATAAATTTTGAAGGTCCATTTCTGAATTTTTACTTCTCAGTAATTTAGCCATTTCTATACATGCCAAGCACTTTACTAAATATTTTTGTAAACGTTGAAGAACAGGATGGTTTTGATGATGATAATTCAAAACAAGTTCTTAATTCACTGTGTAATATGTAAGTCTAGGTTCTTCCTGAGTAACCCTATTCGCTTTGTAATTCTTTTCCTTTCATTCCTTATTGTGTTTTAAAAACCTGGTTTTCTTGGCCTAAATATCCTTATATACAATAGTAATTTATACCTGGACAAACCTGTTATATGACCTATGGCATTACTAAGCTTTACAAGTTTAAAATGTCTGATTCAGCTGCCTCTGTATTAGTGCCACCAGCTTTAAATTTTGCCTTGAATGATATTATATAAGACTGTTTGTTTCAATATATGTTGTAGTCTTGGCTATTTCTGTTCTGAATATCCATTACAAGTTTGCTAAGAAATGTAGCATTAACTGAGTTTAGATGCCTGCCTGAATTAACTTATCTAGTTAAACTATTAGCAGTCACCTTCATTTTAGTCAGAATAGGCCTCTTTGGAAGTAGAGAACACGTAAGTTTTAATCAGAACAAAAGGTTTCATTGTAACAAACACAGCTTAAAAACGAGGAGTTCATAATCTCCTGAAGTGGTGGCTATGCCTTGAAACAGTGACAGTTCTTGTGCATTGATGTTCAGAGCCACTGTAAATTCGAGTAGAACAGCTCACCAGCTGCAGTGTGCTAGGCACGATGTATAGCAACTCTTAGCTCCCTGGATCTGTGTGCATGTTCTGGTGGGATGGAAGAACCCATCCCTCCATTCCAGAATCCTTTAGCAATTGTGTGTCTATACAGTATGTCATTATAATACTTCAATGTTTAATTATAAGAACAGCACTCTTATTAAGTGATAATTTATCTAGCAATTATGATTATTATTAAAGTAGAGCCATAAGTCAGAATGTCCAAAGAAGGCTGTAATATTCTGTCTTACATAAAATATACCTGCCTAAGTGTCTGTACTCCACAGTGGCTGTGGACTGTTGTGTGGCTTTATGATAGTCTGGTGGTTGTGTTATCTCACAGTACTTACTTCCTTAGTTTATGTTTAAGATTAACACTTGGGAATACAGAACTTCTTGCATCAAATGGGATAAGCCTAGGCATGAATATTACTTCATTTACAGTATAGTTTAAACAAATTAGTGGCTGAAGCACATTATGAATTGCTTTGTGAAATAGTATGGTAGTAAAGAGAAAAAAGTGCTTCCTAAGGACAGTGAGGAACCATCTGTGTGCTGCTCTGAATGGCTCAAGACTTAATATGAAGAGCTTTATATAATTGCCTTACTTTTGGAATTAGGTCTGTGTAATACTGTTTTTCTACCAGCTATTCTTGACATTTCTTCTTTATTATGCCCCAAATGAGCCCAAATTTTTCAGAACTTTGGGGGTGTGCTCAGAGTGATTTTTCTGTTCAGTGCTCCCACTCAGGAGAATCAGTCATTAAACATTTAATGGCTTTTCT
The DNA here is from genome assembly GCA_004026965.1 of Petromus typicus. Lineage (NCBI taxonomy): Eukaryota > Metazoa > Chordata > Mammalia > Rodentia > Petromuridae > Petromus > Petromus typicus. The sequence continues at coordinate 51,948 of PVIR01000476.1, forward strand.
CAGTTGAGCAGTTGTACCATGTTCTTCACAAGTAAAGATCCTGGCTAAGTTGAGGAATGTTTTTAATGATGCTATCTTGGCAATTTAAGAAAAATTAGAAGCGTTTTCTTACATATAGTCTATTTTCTCACATATTCTTTGTTAAGATGATATTCATGAAGACTTAATAGGATTTACAGTTTAAAGAATAAAATACTCCTTGCTGTTCTCCCCTCAGGTTTCCTCACAATAACAGTGACAATAACAATAACGACGAAACATAGAACTCTAATTCTGTAACAAATTATTCTGGCCCCACAAGAGCGTAATAATGTGTGTGGGAAGTTGGGGGACTACTCATAGCTGTTTTGTAGAGAACACATGTCTGTGGTCCTGTGTGAGCACGTAGGTCTTTTGAAAGAATGCATGGGTTTCATAGTCAGATAATAGCCCTAGCTATGTGTGATTTTTAGAATTTATATTATGATTAAGCACAAAAAAAAATTCCACTTCTCCCTTGGAGTAGCTGTGTTCAAATTTCTCACTAGTTGCTTATGTGTACCATATTGGTCAGTGCAGAAAGGGAGAATTTCCTTCATTGCAGAAAGTCCTATCTAATAATGCTGATTTAGCTACTTGCTGTCTGTATAAAAGGAATAGATAATGTGTTTGTTTAGTTACTTAATATTTTTATAAAGTAGAAGAGAAAATAGATACTTTTCTGGATTACAAGTGCTTTAATTACAATACCTAGTACTTAATAATGGTTGTTTACTCTAAAATATAATGTGCATATTATGATGTATCTTACTGTCATACTGTGAGCGATAGGAGCAGTGAAGAATTTTGGCTCTTTCACCATTGCTGAAGCTACTGTACTTCCTCTCTCACTGGGCATGCCTCTCCTTGGCACAGACTGAAAGTATCAACTTACATCACTGCTCTACCTGCCAGGTGAGAATGAAATAATAAAGCCATACAAATTACAGGGTGTCACTACCACGGGCCAGTGGCCCTCATATGGTTATTTTCTCAATAGTTACCCAGTAGAGCAGGTAGATGTTGTCTTTTGTCTCCTGTGGTCTCAGTGAACCTTGGCTTAAACCTTTGACTCTTCAAAATAATATATATTTTACTTTGAGTTTGAAAATCTTCCCCAGTGTTATCAGTTCAATTCTTGTCATTTTAGAGATGAGGTGATGACTAGATGAAACACCTAAGTTGCCATCCTTCATTTTAGCTTTGTTTTTGACACAGGGTCTCACTTTGTAGTTTAGGCTGGCCTTGAACTCATGATGATTCTCCTGACTCAGCCTCCTGGGTACTGGGGTTACAGGTGTGTGTACCAGCACACCTGAAATCATATTTACTGTTTTACACTTAATGAAAAGCAAGAATAAATGCTGCTTTTTAAAGTTCTTGCTCTGTGACCATTAAAAGAGAAAGACTGTTAATGTAGTGTACATAAGTTATTGATAGAGTATGCATTTCTTTGTTTCTTTTCCCTTGGCTTACTTGGTAACTTTGCAAGTGTCAAGTTGAGCCCCATCCTCTAGCTGAGATGCACCGTAAGCAGAAATGCATGTCAGGAAACACTTGGGGATGGCTGAGGCAGGGATTCACGGGTTAGTCCTTGCTTGATTTCTGGAGAGGAAAGGAGAAAAGGAGGAAAATTGTTGACAGGTGAGAAGAGTTTTGCATTGTATCACATGCTGAATTATCAGAAAACATATACTCTGGTTGTGAATGCCTGTGCCACCGAAGAGTCGTCTATTTTGGTGTCCTCTTTCAGCCCGCCAGGTGGCACGGACTCTGGATACCACTGCGACATTGAGGTCACTCAACTCTCTGACTCAGAATGGGAATGGTAATAATAATGCTGTAGATTCTAATAAGAGTTATGTGACTGGAAACTGGCTTCAAGAATGCACTCAGAAATATTAGCTTACAATTACCTATCACCTGGATTATCTCATTTTTCTTTTGTTTTACTTTTGTTTTTTATTAGAGCACATGTAACTAAATGCATATATGATGGGGCTAGAATATAATTGGAGATTTTGTTTTTTAAAGATCAGCACTGAGTGCTGTATAAGGTCAGATGTATTTAACACTCTGTTCTTGGAATGTCGGGTTGTAGTTCTGCCTGTATCTTTAACTAGTTGTCTGACTTCAGTCAGGTCAAATGACCTTTGTGGAGTTAAACTGCAGATTCTGTGAAATATCTGTCAGGACACAAATTGATGTGACTTTATAATCTTCCCCCCCCCATACAAATTCCCTTTAAGAATTTAATATCATTTGAATATTTTATTTTAAGATACTATACTTTATGAATACTATAATTCATTGAACCTCAAAGTTTGACCCAAAACATTTTTAATTAACTTGATCTGAGTGTCTAGTGTATGATTTTGGCTAAATAACTTAACATTTCTGAACTTCAGAAACTGGATGACATTTTAATAAAAATAAGCTGAATTCAGGTGTATGTATTATGGCACATCTCCCTGAGCCCTCTTTCCACTTCCAGATCTGTTCTTCATTTTCAGGCTTTTTGTGTGTTTTCCAAAGACAGAAGAAGTTCTGGAAACTGTTTGGTAAAATGTCCTTACTGCAGAATTTGCCAGAAGGGAAGTCTTACTGTTCCTCGTGAGGTGGAACCTGTGGGACTTGCTTGTGCTCTCAGTTGTGCCACTTCTGTGCCAGAGCAGCCTCCACTGACTGAAGCCCAAAATGCAAAGCAAACTTCGGGCTTTGTCTCTAGTTTCAGACTTGGCAGGGTTTCGTAGTAAGTAGCAAGTCATTTATGATCTTCTCTGTTACCGTGTCCCTCTCTTTTACTCAATATCCATGGAGTTAAAATGCTGGACATGGGGTAGGTAGAAAAACAGTAGTGTTAGTGCGTTTTGATGGCCCCACTTTCTACCCCAGCTCAGGTCTTCTGAGGATCTAGATACCCTTGCCATGCCTTTGGTTGAACTGATGCAGTACTTGTTAAACAGCAGGCATTCAGAAGTGTTTCCTTTTGTTACTGGAGCAGAGATAGTGTGGGACTCCTAGAATTGCTTCTATTTCATATCCACCAAATGGAGATAAGTGAAAAAGTAAAGAAAATAACAAGAATCACCAAAGATGTGAAGAAGTAAGGACTTTGTAACATTGTCAGAGACAATTCAGAAGGGCTGGCACTGCTACTCTGGAACCAGTTTGACAGTGTTTTGAAAAGTCAAACATAAATTTATCATGCAAGCCAGTGACTTTGTGCTTATGGAGCTCCCCACAAAGAGAAATGCAGCCATGTGCCTGTGAGAAACTTGTGTCCTGATGTTTATAGTAGGGTTATTGATGGCAGTTGAGTGTAGACTCGTGAGTAAGTAGGTAAAATGTGGTCCAGTCACACAGTGGAATACTAGTGAGCAATTAAAAATAAAGACATGCAGTTATCATGGCTGAACCTCAAGAACTTTTGCAAGGGAAAGAAGCCAGACCCAAAAAAGGGGCCATGTTCCATTTGAGTGAAATGTCCAGAAAAGGCAAACCTATAGAAGCAGGAAACAGGCCTGCGGAAGTTAATCCCAAAAGGTAATGAGGGGGTCTTGTTGGAGTGATGAAAACTGGATTAAAATCACTTAAAAATCAATGAGTTTTTAGTTAAAAATAAATGAAAATTATAGCATACAAATTATACCTGAAAGTTGAAAAGGGAAAGAATACACAGAGCAGAAGAGGTGCAAAAACTGTAGTATCTCACTGTATTCTAGTGAGTTTTCAACCCTAAGGAAAAAGTTCATAAAAAACACAGTCTTTATCCTTCATGTACGAGAGCTTTACTCAGAGTGCATTTCAGGGGATCTCAGGGAAACCAGGGGCATTGCCTAATGATGTTTGTGATTTATTCATGAGTTCCCTCCTTTGAAATTAGGCCCATAATTCAGAAACATGAACTCTGGCTAGTAATTTTCTATTTTGGAGGATCTATATTTCTAGGTTCCTTAAGTTTTACTGGAATTTTGTGAAAGGGTTGGGATTTTTAATTTGTTCAGACATGACATTTGCTTTTTCTGGAATCAAATTTATTATGAAGGTTTGGAATATGTTTTATTCTTTTTTGCTGGCTTCTCAGAATTTCCTCTTTTTACAAATTACTTGGTCTAAATGAAGTTCTTCAAATATAAGGTGAGCATGAAATAAGGGACAAAAGAAGCTATGGGAATAGATGAGATTATCTGAGATGAAATTGCACAGTGGAGTGAAAGTAACAGAGACCTACCTGATGACACAATTGTAGCAAAAGAGGCTGTCCTGAAGGCGTGGCCAGAGGGCTGGGAGTGTTATCAGACAGAAGTATTGTCCTGTGAACTCAGGAGAGTCTTGACAATGTGAGGAGTTGTGATTAGTCTTATCCTATGAATTGTCCTATGAGGATTTGTGATTAATTATGTCACTAGTCAAGTGATACAGGACAGCAAAATACTTTTGGATAGGACTGAGTAATAGAGACCATTCTTCATCTTTGTCAGTTCCATGTGTGTGTGTGTGTGTATGTGTGTGTGTGTGTGTGTGTGCGTGCGCGTGTGTGTGCCTGTGCATGTCTGCATGCGTGCGCGTGTGTGTGTATATGTGTGTGTGTGTAGGGTGGAGCTTGGGGGCAGAAGCCTGTTGACAGAAGGTTGAGTAATTTGAGTAATGCTGTATGGGGAGGAAGTGGAAATGGACACCACCATTGCAGACAGCTCTTTCATAAAAATGCCTGTACAGGAAGGGAGAAAGAGAGGGTGGGAGACAGAGATAGATAAAGGACTGAGAGAAGATTTTGTTAAGCATATCATTCAGTTCTCGATCTTTTAAAATTCTATTTTCCCACCTTGAGTTAAAAAACGTGGGCTGACCTGTGGACAAGGCTAGTGTCACATAAACAGCAAGGACTTGGCTCTGACAATTCAGACTCCTTTTCCCTACTATTGCGCAAGGAAGGGTTTAAGTCGTAGTTCCCATGCACATCGAAGTTGTGCAGTCCCACATCTGTAGTGCTTGATAGATGGGATGCAGGGTAGGAGACCTGCCCCCTTGTTAATACTGAGACTCTTGTTTTTTTGTTTTTCTTTTTTAGGTTTTTTGAGACAGGGTCTTGCTTTGTAGTTCAGGCTGGCCCTATGCTCAGCCTCAAACTCACATCACAGCAATCCTTCTGCCTCTGCCTCCCGAGTGCTGGGATTACAGGCGTGAGCCACCACGCCCGGCACTGTGGTATGTGGTACTGGTTGCTGCTGGGCGTGAGTCTCCACACCCAGTATGGTATGTGGTTACCGGGGATCGAACCCCGGTCCTTGCGCTTGCAAGACAGGCACCGGAACCACTGAGCTAACTCCCCAGCCCTATATTGAGACTCTTGTGTGGTTTGTGGCATCAAGTACCTGCTCGGCAATAATTTGGCTGATGTTTTTGTTCAAGGACCTTAGCCTTCCTTGAAGGTGTTTAGCTTCCTCCTTCTGCTCTGCCTCCCCAGGCTGCACTCCACCCCTTCCTGGTGTGGTTGTGGTTAATTGCCGCAGTGTGGTGTGCACCCTTTACATGTCTCAGCACTCACAGGGTGTTGCAAGGAGGATTGGCTTCAGCGGTAGTAAAGGGCTTGGGGCCAGGGCCCCATTCACAGACAAGAATCCTGTCCTGCCACCTACAGCTCCCCCAGCCCAGAGCTGATGAAACTACTCAAGAATGTGGTGTCTGTGGTAGGCCCAGTTTTCACAGCCATTCCTGAGGTTAGATGGCAATCTCTTCCTGCAGGGCTCTGTTGTTTTTTTTGTTTTTTTTTTTTTAAAGCCATCCATTGATATCATCCTTTGACTATTTCACTGTGTTTTTATGTTGTGATAGGCTGTTTCTATAAAATGAGAGTAATGGGAAAGGATTCACGTACACTTGGTGTCTTCTTTTAGATGTTTGACTCAGTGCATGATTTCCCAAACCATCTCCCAGGCATCCCTATGACCAAGATATTCTGTTTTTTTTCCCAGTCCCCAGGTAGGAAGGTATGAAGTTCACACAGTTTAATTAACTTGACTCACATAGTGAGTAAGGAGTGGAGCTGAAGTTCATCAAATGGGATCAAAACTGAAATGCCATTTCTTTTTATTATACTGCTGTTGAGTAAAAGTGAATGATTCTGGGGTTTCTTTAGTTATTCAAGATGTGAGAGAGAGTAGTATTGGCCAGAGGGGACCCTTTGCTTTCCCTAGGAAGCTTGTGCAGAAGATGCTAATCTTCCAAATTGAGGGTTAAATTTATTTGAACTGAACAGTGTCAAAAACATGAAGAAGTTTCACATATGAGTCCCTGTTTGGTCCTATCTTGAAGTGTATCCTAGCACGGAGTGTGAGCACTTCTGCAGTCCAAGCCACCCTTTCCTTACTGATATGAGCATCACCTGCTGGATCCTTCAATCACTTCGTACAGCCATGTAATTTTACTTTCTATTTAATCTTATTTGGCTGCATTTACTTTAGATGGAGCATCAAAGTTCTTTGATTTTAAATATTTCTTTGTCTTCCTCCATGCCAGTCCCATGACCCCTGAATCTTGCTATTAGTCACCATCAGTAAAAGTGTCCTTGTGGTGCCACTTAATAACCCTGAAAACCTTTTTTCAAGAATTTAATTTCAAAGCTAAGACTTTATTATTACTTCACATTGTGTGATTTCCCAAGTTTTTTTTTTTAGGTTTTTTGAGACAGGGTCTCGCTTTGTGGTTCAGGCTAGCCCTGAGCTCAGCTTCAAACTCACATCATAGCAATCCTCCTGCCTCTGCCTCCTGAGTGTTGGGATTACAGGCGTGAGCCACCATGCCTGGCACTGTGGTATGTGGTACTGATTGCTGCTGGGTTGAGTCTCCACGCCCAGTATGATATATGGTTAAGCGGGGATCAAACCCGGGTCCTTGCTCTTGCAAGACAGGCGCCAGAACCACTGAGCTAACTCCCCGGCCCCCAAAGTCCCAAGTTTTAAGGAAAGAAAAATTTATAACAAGTGGAATAGGAGTTGTGCTGGATGACAAAAACTTTGTGTCTCCCAAGGAGGGTAACAGGAAGAACAAAGGAATCTAACACCCAGGAACAGAGACCTAGACCTGCTGCCCCGGAAACTCTGTCTTGTGGTCCACACAGCCCTGGCTGTTGCAGTCGCTGAGCTGGATCTCGGCCTGAGTAGTACAAGCCGTGGGAAACTCCCTCCTAGTCAGGAGCTGGCAAGTGCTCACTGCTAACGCTGTAACTCTCCCTGGGCCTTGCTGGCCTCATTACTTTGCTTTTCTGCTAAAGATCTGAACAGATAAGTGTCAGCTAAATACTTGGTCTCTAAATACAGTGGCTCATGATTAATCTTTTGGAGTCTGAATCTCATATTTGGCAACATTCTGTTTCAAGTGTCAGACATGTGTTATCTCTGCTGCATGTTCTCTCCTTCCTAATTTGCTCTGGAAGCTCAGCTCTGCAGTTGTAAGAGTTCTAGATTTGAGTTGTTTCCTCACTTTCCTACAGACAAACTGCATTAAAGCTGCCAGTTTTATGGGAACACTGATATGTAATCCTTGATTTTCAGTGACAACGACAAAATTTACAAAAGCCATTGTATGGAAAGTGTCTCTGAAAGATAAATCCTCTAACATTTTGCGATCACTTATAGCCTAAAAATCTTTCTCCTTCTGAGTGAGAGTGTGTGTTTTCCAACACAGCTAACACAATAGCACTGGGGAAGGAGGGAAGTCACCTCACTGGTTCTGCATTACCTCTTCTGTAATGGAATTAGGTCACTGTGTTCATAGAACGTTTCGTTACTGTGTGGAGTCAGCCTCTGAAAGTGTTGGAATGTGGGGCACAGCACGGCTTCATTCAGGTTTCTCAGGCGCTGCCCTAGAAGTCCTCTTTTCCTAATCATGCAGCCATTTATTAGTCATATTTTGGTGAACATTTAGAAAGAGAGGAACACAGACACCTCTGGTCACTTTTGTTCTCTCTGTGTCTCTCTCTCTCTTGCTCTCTGGGAGATATGAACTGGGTCTGTGTGTAATTGTGCTTTAGAACCTTAACCCCACACCTGGTTACTCCCTTTGTATAGATAAGAAACCTCAGCAAGATTCAACAATTAGGGTAACAGGTTATGGATAGTGAGAATCAAAGTCGGGACATGTGCTCCACTTTCTGTGAACCTGAGCAGGCTGCCGTGTGCTGCCACATTGCTTTCCTGGCCCAGTGGAAAGCCAGAGGAGCCTCAGTGATGGGAAGTGTTGTAGATTTAGAGTCTGTAGGCAGGTGCTACACGTTTGAATCAGTGTTTGACCCGGTGACTCTGCACATAACATTTCACTGCATAGACTGTGAGTGTACTTATTTGAGAAATACCTAGGTACGTATTAGTACCTAGCATGGTTCCCAAAGATGCTGGAAGAATATGGTGAGGAACATGTTGCTGAGTCAGCTGTACATGCTAAATGTTATAGTAATTCCTGGCAGTGTTTTTTCTTTCGTTCTTTTTTTTTTTAAATCTTTATTGGTACATTACATATATGCATCATGATTGCACTCCATAATGGGGATTTGTACCAGTATAAGACACAACTTAATTTTCATTTTTTCCCATAGCCCTACCCACTCTACCACCCCCCATATACATAAACTTTGTTTCCTTTCTTTTTTGTTATAATATCATTATTTTTCCCCCTTCACCCTATTTTACTTTGAGTATTTTCTATTTCACAATATGTAACATACAATTCTAGGACTCATTTACATCTTCATTTTCTCATACCAGAGAAAAGATGCGATATGTACCTATCTGTGCTCTATTTATTTCACTTATGAGGATATCCTCAAGGTATGTCCAGTTAAGTAGAAATGATTCAAACTTATCATTTTTTATGGCAGAGTAATACTCCATTCTGTAGAAGAATCACAGCTTTTTTATCCAGTGTCCAGTTGATGGACACTTGGGTTGTTTCCAAGATGTAGCAATCACAAATTGGGCTGCTATAAACATGGGTGCACATATGTCACTGTGATATGAGTGTTTTAATTCTTGTGTGTATATACCTAGCAGGGTGATGGCTGGGTCAAATGGGACCTCCAATCCTGGCAGTGTTTTTTTTTTATCTAATAATAAAGGCCTCCTTATTCATTTGGTTAAATGCTGTAGTTTTTTAGTTGAAATTTGCATTTTAACTTTCTGTTTAATTGAAATGTAGCTTTACATATAGTTAAAGTTTCTATCACTTGACACAGAGGATGCTGGTCAGAGTGGCAGAGGCTACATTCTTCCACAGCCAGAAGAGTGGTGTGAGATGAGTGCTCTAAGTAACTAGTCCTTTAGAAAAATTCTCAGAATTCTAGGCCCCTGGCAATCTTCACTTGTTTGACTATCACTGATAACTTGATTAGAGAAGAATGCTTTTCATAAACTAATGTTTCTGAAGCCTGACAGGCTACCTGAAGGTGGGGTCAGCACACCAAAAGCCTCTAACGTAGGTAGAGCTTCTCCTGGAACCCCGCACCCTCTCTGACCTAGGAGCATCGTCTTGGTAGACACCTCTCCATGAATGTCTTCTGTTTCCAAAGCAGAAGAGCACAAACCACGAAGGGGTGAAAGAAAAGTAGAAATTGGCAGCTGACCTTATTTAAGGCGTGGCTGAAAACCGTGAGGAAGAATGTAAAATGGAAGGGCTAAAAAGAGGGATTGCCAGTTAAAATGGTGACAGTGACCTCAGGTAATATCAGTGAAGAAAGCGAGCCAGGTATATGAAGAAACAAGCAACAGTGTCAGTCTGCTAAGAAAAGGCACTGACTGCTCAGGTGTTGGGGTCCAGAGTCAAATGAGCTTGTGGCTCTGCATAAAGAAATAACTGATCCAAGGCTCTGGTTGTTGTTACGCACATCTGTAAATACTGTTCCACCACACTGTCTGGTTTATCATTAAAAACTGGGTTCTATACAGAGTTCCATAAACTTCAGATCCTGTCTTAATTTCTTTTAACAAATAAAATAGACCAAAGATGACCTGACTGTGCCCACTTTGTGTGTTCTCAAGACAGCTTGTTTTCTGTGTGAAGACTTACTGTAGAAAGTTCTTTCTGGTCTGCTCATTAAGATAATGTTTCTCTAGGCCTACTGTAAAGTATCAACTTTGAATCATTAAGACTTCCAAGTAAATGGTAATGTATAAATTGGTGAACTAACCTATCACAAAGCTTTGTGTTCTTTTCCCTAGGCTTTATTTTTTTCTTAAAATTACTTTGTCTTTTTCTATTAAGTATCATTATACAAGACCTTAAATATGTGTATGTTCATACATGTATAAGGATCCAGACAGGGTATAGGCTGTGAGTACACTGGAGGAGATAGTTGTTTGACGTGAAGTTAACTGGTTTATAATTCATGGAAGAGGAAAAGGAGGAGGAGACAGCATGGGAAATGTACCATCTTGTGCTGGAGCAGAAAAGGGAAAACCTTTGAGAGGGGAGACATCTGATTTTGCCTCCTTGAATGTGAGACAGTTATGTTGCTGCATGTGTCTTCCCTATTGGGAATGGGCAGAGTGGCCACCGGAGCTTGGTGCCAGCAATTCTGAGCTGTAAAAACTGGTTTCAGCAATGACCAGTTTCGAGTGCCTATCTAGTATGCAATTTCTTACAGACTGAACACTAAATATGGACTGTCTTAGATACTCAATACCTTTGGGTCCCAGGATGAAAAAGAGCTAACACTGCTTATGTTAACTGGTGGTAACAGGATGCAGAGTATATGTTTTATATATCTTTATTTTTCCTTAACAGATGCTACATTTTTATTTATTCAGAGAGACTGTAATGGCACATATTGGCACATTGATACAGTCCTACAAGCCACCAAAAGTAGGAAATAAATACTTGTTAGATGACATTCATTGTCCTTTCAGTCCCTCATGTTGCCACACTCATTGAAGGTGGATGACCTACGAATGCAAACTTGTTCCTTTTCATACTCAGTAGACTCAGAGCTTATAAACCAAACTGAAAATTATCACAGGAGTTTTCTTTTATTGCTTTAACCAAGCATTTGAAAAGATCCTACCAGGCCTAAAAACTTTCTAGTCTCAAAGAGAACAGTATGTAGACAATTTTTATCCATGTCTGTGTGAATCATTATCTTGCTTAAGATTTTCATCATTTAGGTCTTATAAACTGCTTGGTTAAAAAGAGTAAAAATATCATTGTAACTGTGATTACTTAAAGATTGTATATTCTGAAAGCCCCGAGTAGGTAGTTTATTTATAGTCATGATGTGTCCCCTGAGTAAATACATCTGGTAATCAGTTTTGCAATTTTACCAATTTGTCTCTTAGCCAGTTTATCAAAAATGACTGACTTTTGGTTTTGATTGTAACCTTCAGGTCAGGTTAAAGTCTGTGTTAAAGTCTGTGCCCCCTTATACCTAAAGGTATAAGGTGGCACAACTTTGGGCAGGTAAGTCATCAACCCCCGGGGTATGGCAGACCCTCAGGGCCCACAGTGCAGAGGCAGCTGGAGTCTCCCCGGTGGGAAGCCAGAGGAGCCTCAGTGATGGAAAGTGTTGTCTTGGTTGTCTCTGGTTGGCTCTCAGCCTGCTTGCCACAGATCTGGGTGTTGTACCATGTTCCCATGGCCCAGCAGATATTCTGTGAGCCTGCGAAGGCTGCAAGTAAGTTCTCCGCTGGCCGCTGGAAATCCTAGATTTCTGTTTTCTGAGGTACAGTGACAACAACAATAATTCAAGGTTCAGCAGAGGCTGACTTTTTTTTTTAGTTTTTAGTTTTTGGAGACTGCTTCTCGCTTTGTTGTTTAGGTTGGCCCTGAACTCAGCAATCCTCCTGTCTCTTCCTCCCAAAGGCTGAGATTCTAGACATGAGCCACCATGCCCAGCACTGTGGTATGTGGTACTGATTGCTGGTGGATATGAGTCACCACACCCGGCATTGTTGTATGTGGTAACTTGGGATCTAACCCAGGCCCTTGCGCTTGCAAAGCAGGTGCCAGAACCACTGAGCTAAATCCTGGCCCATGACAGATATTTTTATATGCCCAGGACTGGTCTACATTATTTACCTATATTAAAACTTGTTAAAATATCATTGGATTCACATTGCAGACCAGCTATGAACTTGAATAAGTTCCTTAACCCCTTGGTGCCTCAGTTTCCTTTTCTGTAAAACAGACCTCAGCAGGTTGAAGGAAGTATTGCCACCATGTAGACTTTTGATTTGAGCTTGGCATGCAGTGAGAATTCAGTATTGAGATGCTGCTTAAGATGTGATAAGAACTGTTCCATTTTTTCAGGAGAAGAAGCTGAGGTTTACAAAGGTTCTTTCAAAATAGGCTGCATGTGCTGTGGCAGTACTGTGTCCATGTTAGTGCAGCTCCAAGGGGTGCCTGGCTTTGAACATAAGTCAGTCTGAGTGCAGTACTCATGGCTTTTTTGCTACCACTGCCTTGGCACATCTGGTATTCAGTGCTGATTATACTCTGAGGTCTCCTTTGGGAAAAGCAGAAGTAACTGTACCTCTGCTCTTTACTGGAGGGCATGATGCACCCAAGGCATCCGGTTGTCTACTCTAGTCAGACAGTATGGTAAGGGTACAGCACATGTATAGAATTTTTCTTATTCACTTTCCTCAAACATGTAGCTAATAGCAAGTAGTGAGTTTACTCAGAACTGAAGAATCAGTGAATATGAGCAGTGCTGCCGCAGGCAGATGTGGTTCAAGGCAGAGTTGTACTTCTTACTCATGTTGTGAGTACGTGAGCCTCAGTTTGTACAGCTGTAAAACAGATATTACAGTACATTCCTCTTAAGCTTTTCCCCTAAAAATAGCTGGTGAAATACACAGTAGTCTTGCCACACATTAAATTACCAATGCACACTAATTATCACTGTTTTCATATTAATGCTAGAAACAGTTTGTGCCATAGAGATCTTCAGACATTAGAAAAAGCAGGGCTGGAGAAGTAGCTCCACAGTACAGTGCTTACCTAGCATAAAAACAGCCCTGTGTTCAGGGCCCACCACAAAGTGTGGGGTGGGGAGGTAAGAGAGGGATAAGGAGAAGAAAGGGAAGAAGGGATTGATTTAAGGAGTTAGCTGCTTTCCAAATGATAGAAGTTATTAGAAATAACTATAATAAGAGTAAAAGAATTATTAGTGATAGAGTGACTTAATGTTATGCTGTATGTTAAATAGCACTGGCCTGGAAGTTTTTTAAAAAATGTGTTTTTTCTTATTGGCCATCTTTGGCCAATAAGAATATTAATGAAACAGTATGCTAATTAGATTCCTCTTGGAGAGTAAGTGTTCTAGTATACTTGTGTTTGCCATATAAGGAAGCAGAACCTTTGGAGTCATTAAGAAAGCACATAGGATCCAGGCACTCACTTTGGTCTAAAGCAGGTGTGAGTCTCTGTCCTTGTTCACCTTGAGGTTGTGCCTGGGCTTCACTCATCTCGTTTCAGTAGCAGGGCTATATTTACCTATGCTCTTAACTGTCTGCTTCAGATGGTTAGAGAATCACAACTGGTCTCTGCATTTGTATTAACCTAAAACTTTCCAACCCAGATAGGGGGAGCAAACAGTATTCATTTCTATCTTGTAAAGGAAGAATTTGAAATTTAGGGACATTGAGATTTGATCAATACTAGGGAGTTGGCCAGGGATAAAGCTAGGGAAGACTTGTGTTTTGGCTATCCCCACATTCCTCAGTGTTAGGTTTGATCTTTGGATTCTTTAGTGACCAGTCCCCTCAAACCTCAGCGCATCTCTTGAGTAGTGGAACTTTGGAGGAATACATCACTCTAATGGTCCAATCCCTTCATTCTGCCTGTGAGGAAAAGGAGTGATCTTGTGTGGAGTTAAAGGCTTGTTCAGGTCACACAAATAACTCTGGCAGTCAGTCTCCACATGCAACTCGTTTTGCTGAGCATCTTAGGTTTTCTACCTTAAATCAAAACTGTCTCATGGCTGTGCACAGAGTTTCTCCTCTGAGACTTCAAGGGAGTGAATTCACCTAGATTTCAAATCACTTCCATTTTCTTTTCCTCATCTCATCTGTTTTTGGGCTTTGAGGGATTTTTCATGCATTTCCCAATTTTTCTGTTTAGATCATATAAAGAACAAACGGCCGTTTCAAGTCTTTTTTAACTTAAATTTCTATGGCATTTTCTCAGTAGTATAACGCCAGTGTGCAACACTTTTGTTCATAAAGGAAGTGAAATGCTAAGACAGCAAAGAAGGAAGAGAAGTGGGCGGGCTGATGGCACAACCTGAGTTAAGAACTTTGATTCTAATTTAGCCTCGCTTCTCCCTCCCGCGTTCCCCAACTCAGTCCTCTTCATATCCGCCTCAGGTGAAAAAACTGTTCCCTGGATATCTTCATGAAATAGTTATGGTTTTCTGACTGTTTGTTCCATTGACTGTTATCTCTGACACTAATTTTTCAGGGATACATGGGCAAAGGAAATAGAGGAATAATGTAAGTTCAGAATTCCATATTTAAGAAAAAATTAGGAAAAATGGATGGCAAAGAAAATAGTCTATGTATGGGATTTTGCCAACAGACTAAGAGATTATGTGTCCTTGGTCTCTAATAGTCTTAACCTGGCAGAAGTCATAAAATAAAGTATCAGTAGGGTAACTGGCTATCTTTGACCTCAACTAGATAGTAATACTGAGCCAAATTCATTGCTGTTCATATTGCTATTAAATTGTAATCAGAAAAGAAAACTATTGTTAAAAATGTTAATATTCATAACAAGAAAGCAGATTTAATTTGAAAATATGATATTAAATTCTATCATAGGTAAATATTAACCTAATAAATCAGTCTACCCTAGGCTTATCTATCAGTGAAAGTATTATAAAAGATAATAAAAAGTCTTTATTATAAAAGATAAATAAAAAGTCTTTATTTTCCTCCCTGAAATGAGAATTTTCCTGACAGTTTGAATGTGGAACAACTAAGTCGTTGCTAACCTGTTTGTCAGTTGCTGGGCAGTTTTCTCAGTGTCTTTCCTGACATGTTTTAACTTGATTTACTCCAAGGCATCAGAATGAGGATTGCCCTGTTCTTTATTGTACAGTGAAAAGCATGAGCTTCTTTTGAATATAATTACTTTTCCCTTTGGCCCCCTTTTAAAATAGCTATGGATAGAAGATTATAAAACAGTAGTTTTACGTCTTAGTGAACAACTATAAGAGGCATTGGATCCAATAAAATGAATATGACCAAAAAAACCCCCAATAGATAAAAGTGATTACAAAAACATTTCCAAGTTGGAAGGCACCACACACAGTTTACATGTTCTGGCTGCCTGAGCTGGAAACTGAAGAAGCACCAGCGGCCCCATTTCAAAAAGTGGTGCCTCCTTTAGAGGATTTGTGTGTATTACCGTCAGCATGCTCATTTCTACTGTTCCTTCAAAGCTCAGGTTTAAGAAAAAGTGCAATACAGTCTTAATCATGGCAGTATCCCATCAACCGTGGCTTTTAAGAAAATAAATTTTTTCATTTACCTTTCATTGCGGCGGCTGCTGTCCATTCACTTGACTTGAGTGTCTTCAAGTTGAAACAGGCTTCTCATCTCTGACTGAGAATCAGCTTTGAAGCTAAGCTTGGCTAGGCAGTGAGTTTTCTGGTGAAGGATAAAAGATGATCATTTTCTTTCTCCTCCCCGAGAAAATCTCTCGTAGCTCCCTGCTGCTCTGAAGATCGGCCTCTGTGGCGCCCTTTCAGACTTTCCTGCCCAGGAACAAGTGGTGCAACTTGCTCCCTAGATAATGTAAATGACTCACGTTTAAGAGTAGGTGAGTTTTGTAGACAGGGAAGAGCATTTCCTGAATCTGCGGGAAGCAGACAGTGGTGGTGATTCACCTGAAGGGCAGAGAGGGCTGGAACTCAGTGTCAGAAGTCAGTTAAGGATTGGGGGCTGAAGTCTGGGCTTGGGTCCGAGTTACTAACCTGAATAAAAATCTTCCAATTTAATAATAGCCTAATCTCATAAAAATTTACCAGATTTACATTCACATTTAAGTTTGTCTCAAAATGCTGTTGGTATTTCTTCTCCATGGACTTTTCGTCTTCTCATTTGAGGCCAGTTCTCTGCATTTGGGACAGAGGTCCTTATATTGGGAGATTAGCCCTTCTGGCCATGTTATAAGTCATGTTCCATTAATAGTGAATGATATGTTGTTCATTGTTCAGAATCAGTGATAGATTGTCATAATTCAAAGTCAATTCCAGAGCAGCTGCTCACATGCTCAAAGGAAACATCCAATCAAGGGGAAGTTGTCCCTTCTTATCTTCTCAAAGTAGGCTGAACAAAAACCTTTTCTGCAAATTTGTAGGATCGTTACTTTAAATTTTAGTTGGTGTGTATAATATAATAGGGAGCTTATAGGGGCAAATACTTGACAGACCTCCTTGGTAAGAATACAGAGAGTTCTGTGGTACACCTTGAATTTTAACACATTAATTAGCTGGGTTGACTTTGTATTATTAGGGTCAGTGAGCTTATATTTACATTTTTAAAAAATCTTTATTGGTACATTAAATATACACATCATGATTACACTCCATAATGGGGATTTGTACCAGTATAAGACACAACTTAATTCTCATTTTTTCCCATAGCCCTACCCACCCTACCACCCCCCCATATACATAAAATTTGTTTCCTTATATTTACATTTTAAGAGAAACGCCTTTTCGGAGAGTTACTATTGACTTGTATGTACTTTTCATTTTGAATTTGCAAGGGCAGTGTTTTGGTAGTTTAAGATTACATGATTTGGTTTTTGCCTTTAAAAAATGCATGAAACAAGTAGACAGTATAAAATGATTATGGTAAGTCATTGTACTTGTGAAGACGGGCCTTCATGTAGTTGAAGCACTTGACTTGGTGTGCTGGTTTTGGGATATGTACCTGTCCCCTTCCTCATTACGTAGATAAACTGTGTGTGGAAAGTAATGTTAACATTTCTCCAGGTGGTAATGCAAATGAAGCCGTGTAATGAAAAGGTTAACACCAGGCAGTGCATTAGTCTTCAAGTACTTTATGCCATTCTCAAGTTAGAGCTTGTTAAAGCAGATCGTACCTAAAATTCAAAAAAGGGAAGTTGTGCACGTTTGGTCATGAAAAAGTATAGTGCTTTGGTGAAAAGAGCAGCCAGCAGCCAGCCCATAACTTTGTTATTGTTCACATCCTTGAAAGGTAAAGGTGCAGGATTTTTTTCTGCTGATTTTAATGGTAGGTCTCATATTTCATAAAACTTCTAGGAGGATTTATAACAATAATTACTTTGATGTGCCATTGGAAAATCCTCTTAAAATCAGTGTAACTTTTTATAATACTGGTTAGCTATTACAGATCTCAAATTTATTTTGAATACAGGAAAATGTGTGTGTGTGTGTGTGTGTGTGTGTGTGTGTGTGTGTTTGAGAGAGAGAGAGAGAGAGATATGCTACTACCATAGTGCTTAAACACATCTTTTTCTTTTTGATGTTAGGAGTGATTGTGTTTCTGCTGGCATTATTTTAAGGACTTTAAGTTTACATCAAAGTCACAAGTTGACTGTATTTCTTCTGTATTTACAAACTGCTACCATTTTTCTAATATACTCCTTCCTAATGTATTTTGAGAATAGGTTTGAAGTGACAATCATTGTAACAGTGTATCACCCTTGATCTTCAGCATGTACTTCCTCAAAGCAAAACTGTATTATTCTTTTACCTTGTCAGCATACTATTATCAACCTGGACATTAATGTTGAAAGAGTAGTATTTAGAAATACTCATTTTGTTTTAAAAATCTGCTGTCTTCTCATATTATCTTTTCTGAAATTTTTGCCATGGAATCTAGTCAGTCCTCACATATTGCTTAATTTTATTACTTTTTAGACCCTTCTATTTCTTAGACAAACACCTCTGGATTTCTGTCTTTTGGTTATATTTTCCTGCTTTTGAAAATTGGTTTCACCTGCATTTGTCAGGTCTGTTCTGTGGAACAGAACAAGGGGATGTGCATATGTTTCTGAGGCAGCCAGAACATACTACATTGGGTTCTACATTGAAATTTAGATTGGGGTTTAGAGTTTTGAAGTCAAATAAGAATCTGTTGTTTTGTTTTTCTATGTAAGCCCAGTTCATCATAGCCCAGTTAATAATTAAAAATTCAGTAGGATCATACTCATTTTTTCTTTTGAGATACTGGGATGGCTCATGTAACTTCTCTTTAGATAGAGTCTGCAAAATGGAAGATGCTAAAATTTGGACAAGTTCTTCATAACCTTACTAACTTCAAAATATATTTTTAAAGAGAATAAGAAACTCAAGGAAAGAAGGTATTTGTCATAGTGTCCCCAGAATGAGAATTAAGTAAGGTTACTTATAAAATTTTCTCAATTCTGAAGAGAACACTTTGCTGCCAGTTCTCACTATTCTGGTGTTAGAAACTGAATACATATATCACCTAGGCTCACCTTGACCTCCAGCTGGTGTTTCTGTGGCACATGGTTTCTTTCTCTTTCCTCCTTTCATTTTTTCTCATATTGATATGGATCTGGGACACTGTCCCTTCCTCTTATTTTTCTGATTCACTATAAGCTCAGATGTACCTATTTGTTCCTTAAGAAAAATGCTCATATAAAGAAATCAAAGTCCTTCATAATGCACTAATTCATTACAAAACAAAAACAAGCAAGGATCTAACTGAAACCAAGGTTTTGGTAATGTGCCTCAGGTACCCTTGTCTTCCGTACTGCCAGAGCATGCAACAAGAACTGTAGTAAATTCTTCATGGTATCTTACTATTCTATCTCTGTACACAAAGTCATTGTAATTGTGGCTCCCATCTAGTAGCTATGCATTTGTGCTGTGTATAATTATTACAAACCCTTTAATATTCCTTTGATGTGATTTCTATCTTTGGGTCTCTGTGCTTGAATTACTATATTTAATCCAACACTTGAAATGATTTATATCTGTTAGATGTGCTTCACATAAAGCATTAACTCTTTTCTGGTGTGAGGGCCTCTTTTAGACTGTTCTATTAAAGAGGAAGGGTAGTTTGTAATGAGTCTGGAGATAGGCTATGCCTGACTCTTGTCCTCTTAGTGATACCTAGGCTGAAAAATATTGTTTTCAGCTGTGGAAATCTTGTTTGTGAGAGGCACTGTCCGGCTGGGACAAAGTTTGTCCCTGGGGCCAGTAGGATTCCAAATTGCACCCTAGCTTTTCCATTTAGTAACATTTTACTTTGGGCAAAGTTACTAATATACTCGAGCCTCAGTTTCTTCTTCTGGAAAGTGAGCGTGAGAATGCTGACCATGCATGACTAGAAAACTTACATATATGATAGTCTATAAAGAGAGCTCCTATAGTGTTTAGAACTTGGTTGTAATTTAGGGAGCAGTAACAATTTTTCTTGTTGGAGGCCAAGGCAGAGTAACTGAGTGAACTGAGTACCTTTATGCATGGTACAGTCAAAATATTTAAAAATCAAAAACACAGCCGAGTGTAGTAGTGATCTCAGTACTGTAGTACTGTAATCACATTACTCTGGAGGCCGAAGCAGGAGCACACCTTAAGCAATTACATGAGACTCTGTCGCAGAATATTCTGAGTGTGAAGGCTCAGGGCTCAAATTGCCAGTAAAAGGCACACACACACTCCCCTGTGCGTACACAACTCACCTCAAATTAAGGTATGTGCGTAATCTTTGGTTGTATTAAGGAAGCTCTCAGTTTTTCTTTAATGGTGAACAAAATGTTTTTAAAGCATTTATTATGATCTTTCTTAAATTTTCTTTGGTCCAGAGGAGGAAAGTAGGACACCTGCACTCCAGACTATCTGAAATTGTGTGTGGAGAGAGAGAGGAGGTGGTCTCAGCAGGCCAGTGCAGCCAGGTCAGTTTTTCATTGTTCAGGTACTTCCCATTTCTAGAAAAACAATTGCACAATTAAATGGAATAAAAAGATAAAAAAAGATTAGTATGATTTATAAGATTAGTGCATTTAAGTTAATATTTTTAGACAAAGCTATGAAAGAATTCAGATATACATTTGATAAAAGTCGTTAATATGTATACAACTAAGTCATGTAGATCTTACTACTTTTAAAAAGTTAAAAACAAAGCCATGTATTCTTCTGTGCCTGAGTGCACTGTGTTTATCAGTTTGAGTTTTATTACAGGAGTGGCAAAAGTTCAGATGTAAAATGAGGTATAAATTTCTTTTTAAAAAAACTGTTGACTGATGTACTATGAATCTTAAATTTAATTTTCTTCCTTTCTGTTCTGTATTTTTCTTTCTCTTCTATTACTCCTCCTCGTCTGCTCAGAACCTTCTGTCCCAGTCTTCTTCTCTTGATGTTCTCCAGCCCTTTCTCTTCTACTCCTCCCACCTAGACCCTCCCCAATACATTGGGGGGCAGAGAGTCAGAACCTCAGATGATGTGGATGGCCGAAAGGTCCACACAGCCCGAGGTTGGTTCTCCTGTCCATGTGATTCCAGGAATTGATTTGTGCCTATGCTTTCCAATTTCATGTAAAACATGTTCACTCTGTATTTTTCAGCACTGGAAGAACTACATCCACTATACATAAGTGTCTCATACAATAGCTGTTGCTTCTCTGTGGGAACCTTATCCTTTAAGAGATGAGAAGTGTTAACCTGTAATTCTTTTCTTCTCATTTGCAAACAAGTGTTCTATCCCACCATTGTTTTAAAGTTACTGTCACCTTGTAGTTGTGGACTCATCATCATATTTGACCTTTTCGGAGAGATTATGTTCCTGATTATTTCCTCTTTGAAACTCTCTGGTCTCAAATATCTCCCCTCCCCCACCCTCCTCTGTTCCTCTTCTCTCTGTAACATTTGTGCACGATGGCCTCTGCGAGGCTCATCTTGTTCCTCATTCCCTCTCCTGGTCTCAGGAAAGAATCATACCTTTGGTCTTTAATTTGGCTCTGTCAGCAGCACCCTGATCCGTATTTTGTCTCTGTGGGCTTGACTCTTTGATCCAGCAGCCCCCGCTGGTATCTTAAACTCAAGATAACAATTCTGCAGATCTGTCTCTTTGCCTTCTCCATGACCCAGCACCACACCTGATCTAATAATCTATAGAACAGTTGACTCACTTGTAATAGAGGGATGCAGACATTATAGTAGACCCCATCAAACGTATTTGCATATAGTACCCTCCTTAGAGTCTTGAACTCTAAACTCAAAACTTCTCTACTTAAAAATGTCTCAGATGTCCATGCAGAACTGTTTCTCCTTTGACTGTTGACTGCATAGATGGAAGACTAATTGACCTGCTGGCTTTAGTGTTAATCCTGTTGGACAAATGGTTTTCCTAAAGCACGGCCTCTAGAAAGCTGCAGACATTTTGAGTAGCTCACTAGAGAAGTGCAAAGACCTCACAGCACTCCCATACAGATCTCTTTCCAGAGACACTCCATGTCCCCTTCCTCCAGTTAATGCAGGGCCTACTCCTCCTGAACTTTCTAAGAAACTGCTGTTGGAGCCATAGTGTTCCCTTTGGAATGTTTTTGTTTTCTCTCTCAAACTGTCCCTAAGATAGCCATCTCCGCTGAGTCCTTCCTCAGTGACTGTACTTGGAATTAGCTACCTTTTCCTCTGAACTTCATTTCTCTGGTCATTTTGCCTCTGGTCTCCTATGCAACTGCAGCCATTGTAGGCTGTAACGTTGCTTACCAGGTTTCCACTTCAGAGACTGAAGGCCCTGTCCCCATGTGGAACATGAAGGGATTACTTACCTGATAAGCAACAAATCCATTCTCTGGCATTTTAATCATTTCCAAGGACTCTGCATACTAGAGGGATATTTAGAGTACACATAGGGTGTCATGATTGAACCCTTCTCACTCCTGAGAATGTGAAGCTGTTTGTGTTGAGGCTTCCTCCTTTTCCTTCCCAGCAGCAGCTTCCTCGTTGCTTTTGCTGCTGGGGTGTGATAGCAGCCTGTGACTGACAGGACAGAGAGCCCTTGAACGGGAGTAGCTGTGGTGTGCTCCACCCATGAGGGTTTCAGTACATCTTTGCCTTGTGTGAAAGCTGATGTGCACCAAGGGTAGTACATTTACTCTTTTGCTCTTCAGTTTTCTTTTTTCTCCTTCTCTTCCCCACAGGGAGCTTAACAGTGTCTTGTCTTGTAGGTATGGAGTGAGAAAGATGATGATTCTTATAAAGGACCTGGCACAGAGCAGACATTTGGTCAATGAATACATGAGGCCCTGGGAGGTTCCTGTGAGCTTCTGGGCTAGTGCTTATGAAGCAACAGCCTTGGGCTGCTGACAGCCCACATATGATTGTGTTGTTTTTCTGTGGTCAGGAGAGAGAGGGTGATACGGAAGAACTGTAGCACAGGAGACTGGTGTGGTTTTTCTTAAGAACATTAGAAGATCTGGAGTTAAAAATACAGTGGTTTAAATATGGCCTAGAAGCCAGAGTCTGAGTTATTTCAGCCTTGCTACTTGCTAGCTGTGTGACCCTGTGCAAGTTAATCTTTCTGTTCTTCACCTTCTTCATCTCTAAAATGGAGATATGAGTACCCTGTAGGCTTCCTGGGCACATTACATGAGATAATGCTTTAAGATTCTTTGTCCATCTACTTGGTACATAGTGAATAGTAATGTGTGCTGAGTTCATTCCTTATGGCTCCTATTTTACCACTACTGTTGTCAGCAGCCAGGCACCCTGGATTCCCTCCTGTGCCCACACCTGACAGAGTGGGAGATGCCCCTTGAATTGGGCTGAACTTTCCCGGCAGTCAAGTGCTCATCCCTCCCATCCCCCTACTGTTGCCCTGCTCCCCTCCTGATGGTTTTGTCTGTCTGGGCCAGCACTTGGATATTTGTATCCAGGAGGCTGTGCTGCACATCACCTCGGTGGAGGTGGGAGCCCTAAGCAACTTTTAGCTTTTAGGTCATTCTGAGTGTGTCATTTGCACCTGTAGCACCAGTGCTGTATGCAGATCTCTCACTGACTCAGAAGCTCTAGATAGAGATAGGTGTAGCATCTGATGTGTCCATCACTTTCCTCCTCAAAGCTTATACAGCATATGTTCTGTATTTACATTACTTATATATGGTTCCTGGGTAAAAATTCAGAATGTCTTCCTATTGCTGTAGTTTGTGAATCCTGAACTTGGTAGGTCTCTGACCTTCCCAACATATTGGTACTGGTTCTCCTGATCTGTGCCTTTCTGCTCTGAGTGTCTTGTTCTTTTAAGACCCATGTGACTTTCTAGGCAAGATTCATTCTTTAGGTTAACTATCAGCTTACAACCTCACTGAGCTAGGGACCTGCCCCCAGGTGAATTTCCCTTGATTTGTCATGAATCCGTCCTTGTGGGACAGCTACACTCCCATCCCTGTTCTTCTTGGGGATATTCCAAAGACGTCTTCCTGTTTACCCAGTAAAAAGAATTCCATTCTAGCATTTATTAATTGATTTTATTTATTGTTTTTTAGTGTAACTGAGGATTAAACTCACAGCATTTACAATGAGCTGCATCACCATCCCACGCTCCCTCCTCCCTTCCCATTTACTTTTTATTTTGAGACAAAATCTTGCTTAAGTTGCTAAGTTTCCCGGGCTAGGCTTGAACTTGTGATCATCCTGTCTGAGGCTTTCAGGGCTATGAAATTACAGGTATGTGACATCATGCCCTGCCTACATTTTAGCTTTTGACAAAAGCCCTCAATTTTGTTCAGAATACACATGATATAGCGACACTGGTATCTTTCTTTTTATTCTTTTCTCTAGCTCATTTATAGCAATGTGATATTCTATCCAGAAATTCTACAACTTAGAATTCTGATTGCTAGTCTTGGAAGCTCATTATTTTGTCAATGTGATTTTAAGATCTCTGTAACATGTCTCTTCCTTAAGATTTTGGAAAATTATCTTAATTTATAGGTCAGGCACTTTGGTGTTGATTATAATATAATGTAATAATGTATTTATATTTATGGGATATTTGCTTGTTGAAATTTTGTCTGGAAATATATACATTAAGTCTAACCACAATCAGAAGATATTGAAAATGTGGTTAGATATAAGATACATAGGTTCCTTTACCAAGCCTAGATTGTTATTAAGGAAGAGAGCTTCAGATGCAAGTCAGGTGTCTTCTTATGAGGATGTAGTATACTCAACCGAGGTAATACAGATTATTGACCTCTTTAATAGTAATGGCAGTTTGATTCACTAAAGAGGAAGAAAACCACACATCAAAAGTACTTTATAAAGGAGAGCTTATTTTACTTAGCCAGTGTCAACAGTATATGCCCAAAGCATTTTGTCAGTGGCTTTCAAACTAAATGTACCTGTCCATGGCCTCAGAGCTACATGGGTAGGCACTACTGAGTGCCACTGCTTCCTTCGTGGTCCCCCAGTAGTAAACCAGACCCACCACTGCTTCTCAGGCCCCTGTGCACCAGATTAGTGAGGAGCGAGTGAAAGAAGTGCATATCATCTTTGGAGAATAATGTCAACCACAAGGCTTTGTTTTTGCTTTTCTAGTTCATAAAAATTAAACCCATTTGTCTTATGAAATATTTATTAATTGCACAACGAGGCAGCCTCTGCCATCAAAACTATACATAGGCTATTTAAGAGTAGGTATGTGTTTCAGCAAGTAATTACAGAGCAGGGTGATAAGCACAGTAATTAAGGGATGACAGCATGCAGATAATGGAGTGATTGATCTTGAGGTGGTGGGAGAAGAAGGGCTAGATGGCGTCCACAGACCGAGTGATGGTAACTCAGGGCTTCACACAGAGGTACGTTTTCCAGGTGATCTGAGGGAAGGAAGTCTACCTGTGCAGTGGCTTGCGGGTAAGAGCACTGCCTATTCTGACAGTTGCAGTTTTATACAGAAGTATAAAATTGAAAGAATGAAATAGCAGTTAGCAGGCGACTGCTGAAAGGTAGGCAAGTTCTTTAAGGCTGTGGGAAGAAGGAGGCCTGGGCTTTACATTACGGTGATTGCCTGGAGCTGGTAATGCATACACACTTATGAAGAATGATTCTCCCTTTTTTGTATTTTTTTCTATCCCATATAAACTAGCACCTATAATTCCAGAAAACCATATTTTCCTTAAAAAATAATTTTTTTAATTCACAAAGGGGTTCAGGAAAAAAAAAACTGGCAATAAATAAGAATAAGTAGACTTTGAAAAAAATCTCCTATTGTAGATATTACTGCTGTTGGGTCAGCAACTACATTACTATGTGTATTAAAAATAGCATGTTATCTGTAATCCATGATCTGTGGGAAATACTTTGGAAGAGATCAAGAAAAATTATCTCTTTTAAGAATGTTAACTGTTTTTGGGAGATGCAGTCCAGAGTTCACTAATGATGGGAAATCTGTGGATAAAACTTAACATGCACCCAAGGAGTGGTAAAGTAATTGTTTTCAACTAGGGTGGTGATGAAATGGGGCACAGACTCTGTGAGCTAGGAGAGCTTTGCTGAGGAAAGAAGCATTCTCCTCCTCAATGTATGTACACTGATGGTGTAAGGATGATGGAGTGTTGCTTGTGCCCCCTGTAGTGCACTGTTGCAATAGGGAAGAGGCTATTTGTATTCCTGAGAAGAAACCACCCCCCGCCCCCGCCTGATTTCAGAGGCTTTTTGACCCAGTTTGAATCTTTACCTAGCATCTGTTTCAACACCTGGCTTTAGCTTTCATAGATGAATTTGGAAGTTGGACTTTTTTTCACTAGACATAACATTTTAGTGCTATAAAAGAGGTAGTGTTGTTGTTAAACGATATATGAAATAATACATGAGATGTTTGGAGAGTTTTTTTAAGGATGAGCATTTCCTAAATGTCTTTCCTAAGGGATTAATGAATGTCCTTGAAAAGGTGACCTCTAGTGGCCATTTTCTTTGTTGCACTGTCAATGCTCATTGTTTATGAATAGATCCATGTGGAGTTAAATTATACAGTCTTTGGTGTACAGAAAGGTAATTAAAAAGCATGTATTAAAATATTTTTTCTTTTGCTGCTTAATTTTGATTTCCAAATAAACACCTTCTGAAGTCTTATTACTAGGTAGAATTTAGCCACACATACCATCTTTAGCCTAGGGTTATATTGTCTGTCTGACTGCTACACTGTTCTTGGCTTGAGGCTGTGGTCTTCCTCCACTTCACACATGGCAGCCTTTCTGTAAATTTTTTACATAAGAATATATATATTAAGGGGTCCATACAAATGTTAGTCGCCGCCAAGAAGAGAGTTGTTTCTTTAGCAATGAATAGATGATTCTCCACCTTGCAGTCAGTGGTGTTGTTGGTCTGACTGTGAGTGTACGGAACCCTAGCAAAGTGAAAGGGTGCGAAGCACACAAAGAAGACCGCCACAACCACAAACACTTTCCCCTCGACCCTCCTGTTATTTTTGCTGTCCTTGCTTCTGAACTTTTTATAAGAACTGTATACTCTGGTTGCAATTACCACGTAAAACAGGAGCATGAGGACAAAAACAGTCCAGAAGATGAACTGGCATATGTGATTGACCACACGGTGCCATTTCAGCCCTAGAGGGCTCTTTAGGGCGGCACACTTTCTCACAGACGATGGTGTCGCTGTCTTGGTGTTTAGGATCATGTTCGGCAGGGAGATGAAGAACAACAGGAACCATAAGAGGGTGGAGATGACTTTTGCAAAAATAGGTTTTTTTATAAAATATTTTCCGAAAGGTCTGATAATCTTGAGGAATCTATCAAAGGCTATGAGGCCCAGCAGCATGATGCCTATATACATGACCTCATAAAAGACTACGGCAGAGAAGCGACACACAAAAGCTCTCAGCTGCCAGGGTCCAAGGTGAGAGTCAGAGAGGATTTTGAAAGGAAGCATGAGCGTCATTATCAAGTCAGCAACCAGTGTGTTTTTGAGATAGACGATGAAGGTGGAGGAGCTGGGAACGTGAACGAACACCCACAGGGCCAGGGTGTTGAGCAGGACACCGGTCAGGAAAACCACGGTGTAGAGCACTGGGAATACCAGCTGTGTTATCCGAGTGTCTCTCGGGCATCGCTCGGACCTGTTGAAGCCCTGCAGCAGCGTGGCATTGATGGCTTCCAGTGTCATCTATTGCACAGGAATATTCAAATAAGCAGAGGAAAGCAAAGAACCCATTAGTATTAGCAAATGCTGCTTTAAGAAAAAGTAAACTTTAGATTTATAGCATATTAGCACCCTACATTTATTCCACATATTCAGTAATCTGTTGAGAAACACACATGTTGTCTCTGGCTAAAAGTTTTAAAGCACATGATACCATTTTGGGACTTTTAACATTATCATTGCTTTCATATCCTTGTGAAGCCTGAGGAACAGCTTCTGCCTCATTCACAGTTGCCATTTTAAAAACAAAATCCCTTTTAAGTGGTAAGGTAATACATGTTAGATGCTGTAAATTCCTCTATGCTCATAGTCTATGGTTTGTAGAATACAAACTTAAAGCATTTTTCTTAAGCATATTCTACCCTTTTAAAACAAACACATTCGTAAGAAAAATTGAAATTCACCTTCACACAAGAAGATACTCAGCTTTGTGCCTTCTTATTCGTGCAGTCATTAATTCGTGCCGCGAAGAGCTTCTGCAGAAAATGTTCTGCTTTCTTATACTGAGTTCCTTCCTCATTTTCACTCCTCTACTTCTGTAATTGACCCAATAGAATGCCCTCTGGAGGTTTTGCAAACAGGCTGTCTTCTTAGAGACTTAGTAACTGTTAACCTATGATTAGAATGAATTAATTTAGCTTTAGTTATCTTTGTTCTGTTATAATGACCCTCTTGAAGTCTCTGTTTTCAACCCACATAGTCAGTGAACATTTTGAGTTTTTTCTGGTACATAATAAAAGTGAAGAGTGCAGTCCCAAGCTGTAATCAAGGGGAGATGAAGACTTGGCTTGAAACTCAGAATCATCTTCCGCACCCTTAGAGATTGGGCATTTCAGAAATTTTTGTTTATATAGAGTTTTGTGTTAAGTCTTTTTATCTTGGGATTTCTCAGAGACAGTATGACATTTTTTAAGTGAAAATCTTCTTAGACCCAGATTTTTGAGGTAAGAGTCCTAAATGCGCTAATGATCTGGTTTTAGATAAATGATTTCACAACTCTCCATCTAAGTTTTATTGCCTGTGTAATGTATTTGAAAATATTAACATTGTAGCCTTGATGAAAAATTGAATTAATTATATTTCTGTGCTGGACACACAAAGTGCTAAAAAAGTTAGGCACCACCACTCTGGTACACAAACTCATATTTGAATGGAGATAGATGATTTCACTTACTAGAAAGCCACTTTTAGAAATCTTGTATTTGTAGTACCGAACACCTCAATAATTTCATGGAGTGTCCATAGGCTGAAGTCTTCAGAATTAGTATTTCTTTTTCCTTTACATTTCTTGAAGCAAAGAAAGTTGTTGACTGTGAACGTGCACTTGTCAGGTGAGGGGAAAGAGGAAATTAGGAGATCTTATGGGACATATGGATTTACCATGGTAAGTTTCATTTCCTATTTCTTGCCACAAGTTTGACCACAGATAGAGTTGGACCAGATTTAGGGGTTTGAGTTCATCAGAAACTTTGGATACATGGTTTTGGATTCTGAGAGTAGAATTCTCTATTTCCTTCAACATTTTAAAATTGAAATAACACAATGCCTAATAATTTTAGTTGATTGTAACTGAGTAACACAATCTAAAAAATTTACATTTGACTCAAATATTGTTGATCCTGAGGAATATAGACTCAGGATTTTACTAATGTATTGGAATATAATTCAACCATATCTTTTTGTTTGTCTCAGCAGAAGCCAACAATGAAGCAATGCTTTTTTTTAAAATTCTTTTTTTATTTTAGGTAGAGACATTTAACCTATACAGTTAATTATAGAGGTCCCTTCAGCCCCCCAAGTCCATTATTTAGGTTTGTAGTAGTTTCACTTTAAACAAAGGAAATTCTGGACATTATAATTTCATAATATAAAAACTGGAAATCACATTTTAGTTGAATTTCAAAATCCCAGTGTATGAGAAACTTTGAAAAGAGGAACTGATTATGCCCATTTCTGGTAATGGAAGTACATTCTTCAAAATGTGTGTGTGAAAGTGTTTGACTTGGATTTGGAAACTTTCTACTACAAACTCAATTTAGAAGTTTAAAACTTTAGAAGTTTTAGAAGTTTAAAAACTGAAGACTAAGATGAGAAGAAAATCAAAGAAGATACAAGGAAAGGTCACTAAATTGAGGCTGAAATGACAAAAAACTATTTCCAAGTCTACTCTCAAAGTTAAGTCAAAGGATTCCTACTGATATGCCTAACCAGTTGTATGTGAATAATATCAGAAAGGATGAGGAAGTATTTCCTTTGATTTCAGATGGACAGTTGAAATGGGAACTCGCATGTTCCTAGAAGAACTTTTAATTTCTGATCAAAGTATACCATGGTACTTTCCTCAAATCACATGACATTGTTTAAAAATTCCATATTATAGTAACAAATGCTGATAAAAAAGCTGAAAGAAATTAGGCAATTTAAGAGTAAATACAATATGTTTGTAAATTAAAATATTAGAAAATTTCCATGTGTAACTATAAACATCAGTATTCTTTGAACCACTTAATATTTAAATTTAATATGTGATGTTAAGGTATGTTTTTAAAAGTTGAAATACAGAAGTTTATGTAGCAGAATGTGAAAGTTAATCCCCCTTCACGTGTGTACTAATATGTATATCCACAAATAGATATAATTTACATTTATTTACACATTGAATCTTTGCTCAGTTCCATGTTAGTACATGTCTTCATATTTTAAAAAGCAACCTATATTTGTAATAAATATAATAATATATAAATCTACCAGAGTGTGATTTAGCTGCTATTGAGGGCATTTAGTTTGTTTCCAGGTTTTCCATTAAGAATGATACTGTGAAGCACGTCCATATATTCTTTTGAGGGTCTATATATTCCTTTGCATTTGTTCCAACATATTTTTAGGAAATTATCTGGTGGTAGGATAGCTGGCTGAAATTTACATGTCAAAATGTTGAATAATATTTTAAAATAGGTTTCCAGAACAATAGTACCAACTTATGCTCCCATCAAGAGCAGAATTCGCAAACCCACTTTCCCATCCCCATTCTGCCTCTCAACAGACTTTTCCTATTCTGAAAAAAAAAGCAGAATTCTCTACAACTGTTATAAATTTTTAAATCAATTAGAAATGTATAGGTAAAAAAGCTGTGCCATATTTACATATTATGTGTATGTGTTTGAAATTTATAAGTAGTATGCGTATACTTTTATATTTTGTGTTTTCATGTGGAAATATTATCAGTTAGAAACTAGAAATTAGATAAGAGTGGTGTCATGTATATAAATTTATAATTTCTATATTTTTACATTTTTATTGACCATTTGTGTTTCTCCTGAGAACTGCCTTCAGCCCCATTCCCGTCTGTAAACAATCCAGCTGTTTCTCAGCACATATTGATTATTAAGTATATTTCCATCCTAAGAGCTCCCCAGCAGTGTCTAATCCCACTCTGGACACTGTCCACCAAGAGTGATGAGCTCTTTTCTGTGTGAAGCTGCTAAAACATCCATCTGTGCAAAAAGATGGCGCTGTTTCTCAGTTTTTCTTTCTGTCCTTACAGGATTGTTTCAAGTGTTGACAGGCCTAAGTTTTGAGTGAGTCAGGAAATAATACTTAAGCTGTACAGACAATGTAGAGGATGCTACCACAGCCCAGCATGTTTGCTGTAGCATGAGAATAGCCACCAATTCAGCTGAATGAAATGACTGTGCCATAGTGAAAACTTATTTGTGGGCGCTGAAATTTACACTTTATGTGTCATGAAATTTTATGTTTTAAGTTTTCCCCCTCAAACACTTGAAAATATAAAAAGACTCTCAGATCCTAGATTACACAAGACTGAGTGGCGAGCGGTGGTTGGCCTAATAGTGCAGTTACCAGCCTTGCTGTGTTGCCATGGAGAGCAGCTGCCAGTCCCCAGTGTCTGCAGCTTCTGCAGCCACTGAGCTGCCGGGACCAGATTCTGTCTTCTTAGAGTCTGAATTCTTCATCCACCTGTGTCTATACTTTTTAAAAATAAATGTCATTGTGAAATGTGGGTATTATTATGTCAAAGATTTTGAAGCTAGAGATAGTGATATGCAGTATGTGTAATTAGCACTCAGCACACACGGATTTCCCAGGCTTTTGTTTGATGTAGTAGTATATGGTGTCTACTGTCTTTGAGTAGAGAAATTGCAACAAAATAATGACTTCAAGTTTTGTTATATATACATACCTTCCAAGAATATGTAATTCCAAGTACATGATAGTTCTTTTTATAAAAATACCTTAATACCATCAGGATTTGCTGTTTTTTCTTTTTCTGAGGAAAAATGTCATTGTAGCAAATTAATATAGTCCAGTGAAGAAGGAGTATTCAAGTCATCTCTATCTGGGCCACAGTTTCCCAACATACTTCCGTCTGAGTTCCTTGACACCAAGAAGAGACCTCTTGTAATTCACTCTGTAGCCCACCTTGGATGGGTTGAGGGGTTGCACTACCCTTCAGTCATCTCATGTGCAGAGTAAGGTGATTTGATAAATCTGGTTGATTTCCTGCTTCTCTTACAGTCAAATAGAGCAATATCCGTACAGAACTGGCAGACGTAGTCAACTGATACTAGAGTACATTTAACCAGCAGAAAGGACCCCTGCTCTTCGTCCAGCTGTGTAGCCTGTGTGTTTGTGGCACAAGTCTCTGTGTATATCTCCTCTGACCTTTACTCTTCACTTGCCAGTGGCAGGAAGTATGGCTATTTGAGAATATACCGTCTTAAACGAGTCCCTAAATTTGTTAACGACGTTTAATTCAGCAGAAATTCTGGTGAGTTTGGATATTATTGAAATTCAGCAAATTTCTATATAGCCTACCCTTTTAATTCTTCTGACATATATTTAGATATTGGAGTCTGTAGCTTGGAGCATCATAAATAATTGGGATAAATGATTACATCTACTGTTACTTGGTTTATATTAAAAACATCAACTGTTGCCTTGATGTGATCATTATGTGTTATATTCATTTATTGAAACATTACACCATACCCCATAAATGTGTACCATGTGTCATTTAGAAAATAAAAACATCAACTATGACTTGCATGAAATCAGACTGTGTGATATAAGCATCGGCAGTTTTGTCATTTGTACGTGAAGTTGCTGAGGGTGACACCTGATCTTCAGAAGAGACTGTATAGTACCATGTTATAAATTGATGGTGATAGTGAATCTTAAGTGGATGGGTTTAATATTTGAGGTAGTTATGTGGAAGAGGGTGAGCCATAGTATATAACAGTTTTGAACAGAAAAGTCAATAAAGTAATACAGAGTTTAATGTAAATTATTATCTTATACACACACATGCAAATAAGTGATACCACACAGTCACTTTAAGTAGCTATACTGTACAACTTGTAATCATACTTCATTTTTCTAAAAAAGGGAAATGTTCATGATCTCAAAAACAGGTATTATAGAAGCTAGTTAATAAAAAAATCCATTGAAGTGGTTATATGTTAGTAAAAGTGACTTCCCTGATGTTTTTTATTATTTAGATGTTATAAAAACAATTCTAACTTTAATGATTTCATGCCATATTACTGTTATTTATTAGAAAGCCATTCTTTAAACCTCTACCATCTGAATAAACCATTAAAAAATTCAATCCCATGAAATACCATTTCAATTAGTTAAAATCCCTGAAGATTTTTTCAGTTATTGAAAAGCAGTAGTTATGCTTTATCTGTCACATTACATTTTTTAAATCTTGTCATAGGCTATAATTTGGTAAAGGAAGTAAATGTGTATATACATATATATGTATATATATCTATCTATATATATATATATCTATATCATAAGAACCATTTTTTGGTGAGTAGATTGTTTTGAAGCACATTGATTGTTTTTCTTTCTATTGATATAAAAATAGTGATCAATGACATATTTTAAAAGGTTATGACAGTTATTGTATGGTTATATTTGCAAAAGCTCTGCAAATAATGAATTCTTGTACTTCCTCATGAAGCGTGGTGATTGGGTATGTTTTTTTTTTTTTTTTTTTTACTACGTGATTATATATTAAGTTATTTTCAAACATTTCAAGATATCTTTTTAGGCTAGAAAAGTAAGTGAAAATTATCTTTGTAATTACCTACTCAAGAGATACTTTTATAAACCCAGGGACTCCTTAGTGTTAATATTTTTACACAGTGATTTCTTTTGAGGGCTTCTTAACCCTAGTAGACGGCAACACTTCCTTGTTGTAGTTTGTTTATATGGGAGTCTCTTCACTTGGGCCACCGCTGTCCTGTTCTTTCTTCTTGTTCCCTCGGGATAGAGATTTTACAGAATTGTGGCACTTTAGCATACTTATCAAGGAATTTCTGAAGGACTTACAAAGGAAAAAATAGATGAATGGATCCAAGCATGCATTCAAAGAAGTCAACCAGAGGGTGCTTTCTTTGACATAGAACAGAGTGTTCTCTGCCACACAGTCAAAAACATCCCGGGTCTGACTCAGGGTGTAGGGAATTCTGGCAAAATGGAAGGGAACAAAACAAATAAAGAACACAGCAATGATAATGAACACTTTGACATTCACCTTTTTCCTGGGAACTTTGCCTACTCCCCTTGTTCTTACATATGATCTGTAGAGTTCTTTTGTAATAAGTGTATAGCATACAGTTATAATTAAGAAATTAATCCAGAAAATGACTTGACAGATGTAATTGACTATTTCATGCCAGACCAGCCCAAACTGTGATTTGAAGAAAGAACATTTCTTCACATTCTTATCTCTTGGCCTCTGATTGGTGAGAATCATGTTAGGCAAAGAGAAGAAGAACATGAAGGCCCAGATGACAACAGAGAGAATCTTAGCGCCTAAGAGATTACTTGGGCTGGTCGTTTTAAATGGCCTGGTGGTCTTCTGGTACCGATCGATAGTGATCAGACCTAGGAATGAAATACTGATATACATTGTGAAATAGAATATGACAGAAGTAACTTGGCACACAAAGGTTCTCAGAGGTCCTGGTCCTAGTTCAGCATCACTAAGAATTTTGAATGGAAAAGTCAGAATCATAAGAAGATCAGAAATGACTGTGTTCTTTAGAAAAATAATGAAGTTAGATTTACTGTCGATTTGAAAGAAAATCCTCATTGCCAGGCTGTTGGTGATGAGTCCAACAAAAAACAGGACAGTGTAGAGCATCGGGAAGAGAACCTGGGTGATCTTGTAGTCTCTGGTACATAGGCTGCTGTTCCCGGGTGCAGAGGTGTGGTTGCCGGAGGCCTGCATTTCCTCCTTGGTCCCTAGATTAGGAAGGAAGTGATTAGTCCCAGGAGTTCATGCTAATGTTACCTTTGTGTGTAATTTTTTCAGATAACAACTTTCACTGAAAACTGAGTTTTCTGGTCTTTATTGTAGCAGTCAGTAATATCACAGAAAATGAAATCTCAAAGTATTTAATCTTAGCAAATATTACAGTGTAGGAAAGTATAGTGATACAAAGCACACTATGTGTGTGATATTAGAGGTGTTCTGCGTTTGTTTGTTGAACGTTTGCCTTTTAGAGCAAGTTTAATCTTCATCTAAGTCCATCTGTGTTTACATGTAAAAGCCAGAAAAAGGTACATGGACTGTGTTTTCTTCTTTTCCAACTTCTCTTCCATGCCTTTTAACGTCCTAAATTTCTACAGAGTCACTTTTCCTACACCATCCTTATTTCTGCCTTTATTTACTCTAGTACTATCAAGGGTGTGAAGGAGAAGTGAGTGACTATTTTCTGTTAGAATTTTAAATTAAAAAGTGGGAAGAAGTATGAAATCACTGTTGGGGATTTTATTAAATAGTGAACAGGAATAAATAGCTGAAACATTTTCCTGTAAATTAGAAGATATTCTGGACTTTATATTGCCCAGTTATCCATTCAAAAGTCAGCTTCATAGAAAACAATTGTTTAAATATTTTTAACTTATGTATGTCTCATTTCCAACTTTGTTGACTTTACTTGAAGTTTTACATATGTTTTAAAAATATCATTTGTTTAAAATTTAAAACTAAAGCCTAAGGAATTGCTCACATTTTCATGGTCATCAGTTGGCATTCCTTAAAAAAGCAAGGATATATTTTTCAGGTGTTTTGTAGTGTTTAATGATGACTAAAATAAAATAGCAAAACTACTATATCCTGCTCTGACTGCCAGAAGAAGAACCTATAAAGAAAATTAACCATTGACTTCAATATGCTACTTGGCATCTAAGTTTTGAAACTTAAGATGAAATTTGAGGTATTTTATTTTATCAAAGACAAAATTCTACATAAAATTTCATTCTTGGGCCAAGGAGTTAGCTCAGTGGTTCTGGTGCCTGTCTTGCAAGCGCAAGGACCCGGGCTCAATCCCCAGTAACCACATACCATACTGGGCATGAAGACTCACGCCCAGCAGCAACCAGTACCACATACCACAGTGCTGGGCATGGTGGCTCACACCTGTAATCCCAGCACTCGGGAGGCAGAAGCAGGAGGATTGCTGTGATGTGAGTTTGAGGCTGAGCTCAGGGTCAGCCTGAACCACAAAGCGAGACCCTGTCTTAAATAAATAAATAAATAAATAAATAAATACAATTTCATTCTTGATAATTACACATAACATGTTGAAAATATAAATATCTGAATTAAGAAAAAAGCTCACTTTCATGTAAAAGCCTCAGTATAATAAATGAGAGTAGTACTAAATTTCTCAAAATATTAGTGGAATTCTTTTTTATTCTGTAGTTATTTAAAACAATTGATTTAAAATCACACAGTCACAAGTTGGTTTCAATTTTCAAGATCTTCTACCTGCTTAACTTTTATGTTAAAGAAACCCCTAAAAAATTTGAATATGTTATGAACACAAGATCAATGATTTACTACTGCTTTACAATTCATAGTTGTTCCTTCTTTAACAGTTTCAACAATTCTTTATCAAGGCATACTTTGCATGACTAAATTGTTTAGTAAGTATTCCTGACAGCAAGAATTTTAGCTCCCACCCTACTTATATCTCTTAGTCAAAATAAGTAAAATCATTTATAATTTATTTCTGTGCTTTGGATTTTTTTTAAACTGAAGATCTTAGTGATTGTCTCTGATACCATTAATATGACTTGTATTTTAATTTCCCAAATATGTGCTTATAGTATATTATCATTTAAGGCTTTCAATTTAAAACATAAAAATCCTTACACATTCATTATAATATAAATAAAGATTTCTAGATATATAGTATTACCTGGTTATTCTGTTGATGCTGAAGGATTTGAATGTCTCCAGTAGTGGTAGTTATTGGAACTTGCAGACTAGCATCTGGTCTTTTCCTTCTAAAGTCTTAGTTTACTTGGCAAACCCCTTTGTGATTAAGAATTTGCTGAGTTTTCTTCAGTGAAGTCTTGAGTAGTTGAGACAGAGAGAATGAGAGAGAGGGGAAGAGAGAGAAAGAGAGAGAGAAGGAGAGAGAACTTCACAATTAGAGGTTACCTTTAACACTGTGGACTCAAAACTGGGCAGACACTGAATTTCCATCTGTCTGCTTTAGTACTTCCGTTTTTACCCTGAGAAATGAGGGTCAAAGGTGGCTGAGAAGACATCTATTAGAAAGCAGTTTAAAATCTTGTGGCCTTTTACTGAAGCTTAATTTATTATTTGGAGTTCTTTTGATTATTTTCCTTATAAATTGTAAGTCCAAGTGGAGATCAAGCCTTCAGCGTTTGCTTCCTGGAGACTGCAGGGTTGCTTTCTGAGGTGGTAGTTCACCTGAAAACAGACTGTGCTCCACAGTGGATGATATATTGCCTTCTAACAAGTAATTACATTAACTCAGAATGTGTGCTGGTTAGGGATGTTAAAGCTCTTGCCTTTTGTTTTTTCCTCGGTTAATAATTTCATTATTTTAAATCTGTGTTTGATCAACTTCTTTGTAGGCAAAGCAGTTTCCTCCCATTATGAATGATCAGATTTCAAAATTACATTATAAAAGAAGAGCAGTTATATCCATTGCCAGACTTGTTATATAAAGCAACCTTGTCCTTCATACTTCTCTTAAACGGGATTTAAATATAAACAGTTTTTTAAAAAACATTTTTACATAGCTTTAAATCTAGGGAAAATTGGAATAATAATATTAAAATAAGGAACTCTTGTATTACTAATATGTGCAGTTATTTTAAACCTAAAGAGCAAAAGAAACTGGAGGGGTAAAATTGTTGCCACTACGCTTCTGTATAGACAAGGCATAACATCTCAAGCTGTATTGCCGTCCTGCTAGGAGTAGAGTCCTCTGGGGAGATGCCTTTGCTGTGAAAATATATTTGATCATTTCTTTTAGTTTTTGAGAGTTAAGTTTGTATTCACAGTTATTAAACTTCTTCAACATTGATTCTCAAACTACTAAACCTAATGTAGAACTGTATATTCTCAGGCACCTACTTAGTCAGAGACAGGGGTGTACCAACCTCTGTCTGTGTTTTAATAAACTTTCCATGTGATACTCGGGCACATAAAAGTTTGAGAACTACTGATTTAAATGGACATAAGAATTTTATTGCTGTCATAAATTTGCAATTAATTGCAAGTATCAGTTTTATTCACTTCAGTTACAAATTTCAGTTACTTATTCTCATCTAGGAATATTAATTAGTCTCATTTTAAACTTTTCTTTGAAAACTTTTTATTTTTATATTTAAATTTAATATTATAATAAAGCATGAACAGTCTTTCTTATTTGTTGGTTTGGAGACCTGAAATTGTACTTTTAAAAAGAGGTTTTATGTTGTAGAATACTGATAGTCAACATTTGATTTCTTTTACTGTCATGAATTAACTCATTTTCTCTGCTACCCTCTGAAGTAAATACTATATTAATTTTATTGCCGTACTGGATGAAGGGAACTGAGGAGCAGAGTTTTCAAGTTAATTGAAGACTATTCTAATGATCTGGTTCCAAAGCTGACATTTTGGTATGAGCTTTAGTATCCAGATTAAACAAGGTTTACAAGAAAGTCACAATTATTTTCTGTAAGTTAGTCTATTCCACTAAGGAAAAATAAATTCAAGATTTTTCAGTTGTGCTACCTTTTTGAAAATAAATGAGAGGCTCTCAAGGAATTTTAGAACTAAAGAACACTTTTGTTCAAGTTAAATTTGTCCTGCTTTTAACTTGGCTGAAAAAAAATGTTTAGTGACATCTGTTGAGAACTTTTCATTTTATTTTTCTTTATTTTTTCTTCTTTTTTAAATAAAAGCTTAGCTAAATTTGGTATTTTTATAAGGCTGGCTATATAGTGATGGGGCAGGATATTATATGCAGTTTATTTATTTTTTAAAAATTGGGTTTATTGGTCCATTTCACATATACATTATGTTTATTCTAGAATGTATACTACATTTCCATCTGAATACTTAAGCATAAAAATAAGGGGAAGTATGAAATGCTATATATTTTTAATTAGGCAAATTACATTTAAAATGTCTGTATCTGTCCTCTTTGAAGACTAGTACAATAAGAGCTATTGTCACTTTTCCTGAAAATATCAGCTATAAGAAACAAATTCTCTCTTTACATTCCACATAGGAGTTAGTCCCTGATTTTTTTCTAGCTAACTGCATGTTGCTCTGGTTTTTGTGTTCATAGTCACACTAGCAAGACCCGAGTTAACCTTCTCAACCCAACTCCCTGAACATATTCAGGCCAGCAAACCGACTGGAGCTTCTTTAGTCACTGTGACGCCCTGCCTCTGGTAGAAGGATGTCCCTTTCATTCCATATTAATTTAAACAGGGCCCCATTGTCTCCTCTCTTCTTTATCACTTAATCTACTCTTCAGTCTTGATTTCTTTTATGGAGACCTCTTTATTTAAATCATAATTTGAAACTGAAGTTTGAAGTTGATTATCAAAATTAATCATCAAAGTTGATTATCAAAAATAATTTTTTTGTTTGTTTTCTGTCAGGCTGTTTCTCTTTGTGTTCAATTTGTATTAAGTGCGAGTCACTTCCTATTTCATTATATCTTCAACCACTGTTTCCTGCTTTCTTCCCTTATCACTCTAGAGAAGCTTCTCTTTCAGGTCCACACATGGTGTTTTAGTAAACTTGCCATTGACATTGTTGATGGCTCCTATTCTGATATATGTCCTGATTTCTGTGACTGAATTTTTATCAGAGCATCTTATTAATTATGAAGTGTGCAGGTGCACCATTTGACTGCTTGCTCGCATGCGACATTATTTCAGCTTTGTAGTTTTCTCCCATAAAAAGAAAGTGTGGAAGTTTGTACCCCTGCCAGCATGTGACATACTGTACTTCTTATCCCTGTCACTTGCATTAGTGAGAGTATCAAACCAAAAACTACAGTTACCTTCCATTTCCATCTGCCACTCCAAGTCACTGCACTTACACCTTTCTGGCCCTCAGAATGGACTTTTTTTCATGCATAGAATCTTCAGGTGCATCCATCTTGAGATATACTCAGATGCACACCCACTCTTTAGAATCTGACACCCGGTCCTTTCCTAACTTCCTTCAGACACCTCTTGACTTTGCTTCTTAGTTCACATTTTCACCACTGAAACTTAGTTCACCCAATAGAGATTTTTGTTCAAACTTTCTGCTCGACCCTCACATTTCCCCTTCTGTTTTCTTGCCATACTTGACTATCGGGTTAAGTTTCCTATGAAACTCATCTGTTTTTGTCTTCATCCATGTCTTATTCCTTTTATCATGTTTGTTCCTTAGTCCTGTTACATATTTTGTGTACTTGACAGATGTTAAGTGCCAGCTCTGTCTTTATGAAGGAGAATCCAAGAAAGAAAAAAGAATAAAACAGATATATAATCTTTCTCACAATTTGTAGTGTAGCAGGGAAGGTGGGCATCAAGAAAATGCCTAGAAAATGGAGTTACACTGCAGTAAACCTTTCCAACTCTCCTTCTCCTTCCTAGTCTTATGTAAGGGTTTCCACATACAAGGTGTCAGAGTGACCTGACTCGGTAGTTGTGCACAGCATTTCAGCCAGGGCAGCTGAAGCTGTTGAGACTATTCTCGGTGGTAGAAAGAGCAACAGTATTGGAAGGAGCTATACCAATGTGTATGGAAAACACTGCATAATGCAGTGCATTGTGGAGCCTTGGGGCCTATCTAGAGGATAAGAAGTCAAACTGTGAATTTTTAGTAGTGACAGTGTGTCCTGTATATTCCTCAGCATTTGATATACTTTATCTCAGTTATTCTCCCAGATCTTACAAGGAAGATTGCCTTTCCTCATTTTTTCAGAGGAGAGTCTGGGCATCAGGAAGGTTCATTATATAGGGTCATGGAGTTGTCAAGTTGCAGAACTGGGATGTAGTTACAATTCTGTCTGCTCCAAGCGTAGGCTACTGTGAGTACAGAGTAAGTCTGGTTACCCTGAGCTGTTCTGATGAGCATATAGGTGTGCCTCCCTCATGATCCCCATTTGGCCTTTGAACTTTATGATAACTACTTTTGACTTCAATTGGTGCATTCTTGTATTTTCTCAGTATTCCTGCCATGTTTTCCCTTAAGTACATAGTCTATAGGATTGTTAAATAACTTTGCTTCGCTTTCCAACCCCTCACACAGACACTGATTTAGGACCATTTGACATTCACCTGAACTAAAGCTGACTGAACACATGAATAGAACCACCACTGCCCTTTATCCTCTTTGTAGAGATCTGTCTTGCCAAACAAGAGCAATGCTAGCAGTGCTTTGTTACAGTGACTAACGCTGGAGCTTAACAACAACAAAACTTACTCAGATGTACAATTTAGTATCAGAATCTGCATGTTAAGATCCACCTTCTAGTGCCCATTCTTTCCTACAGCTAGGCTGGAAAATTTGTCAGGATGTTAAATAAGATCCTTCTAGGAGAATCTCTTGTCTTTCCATCTGTCTCTTGTGTGTCTGTCTCTCTGATTGTCTCTCAAATTTGAATGCTTGCAGCATTACAGATTCATGAGGGGTGTAGCAAGGTAAATAAGGAGAGCATGCAAATGTGTATTTCTGAGTGTATAATACAAAGCAACCAGTGCAATGGAAGTGTGGCCAGATGACAAGTGTGAGCATGAGGGAAAGACTAACAAAATGGTCATGAGCAAAGTGACAGAACTGGAGCAGAACAAAGCTTCATATTTCACATCTACAGATGCAAAATGCCACTTTTGTGCGGAGCATACATACTTCGTCTCCAGGCTAAATACCAGAGTCCCCCGGTCTGAAAGCTGCTGTTCTGTTGTGTAGCCATTGCTCATTATGAAGATACTGGTAGGAACAGTAAATGCTTGCTGTGGACAGAGTTGTATGAAGATAAGAAAAAAAGATACACAGGATTAGGGCTGGAAATTTTCCCCAGAAAATGAAAGACTACAGTATATGATCCAAGGGAAAAATTGAGCTAGAAAAATTACAAGTACATTAAAATGAGAACTCATTCTGGACTAATGTTGGCCAAGAAATGTACTTCATGTTGTAATCTATTTCTGCTGTGTTACAAATAAGTACTTTCTTTTCCTAAGTGGGGAAATACAGTGTTTTTCTCCTCAGGGAAGGAAGAGGTGGCATTAGACCATGTTTGCATGGCCAGCTATTTACCACACCTTTAAGGAGACCTGCAGTCTTTTCTGCTTTATCACTTGAAGATAAGTAGAAAAGCATTTCTAACAGCAATGTTGCAAATAAATGCAATATATTTTTATAAATATTTGAAGGAACCAGCAAGAGTTTTTCCCAATTATAAAATATATATCACCTCCCTCTATATAAGCACAAATAATAGTATATTACATGATATGAAATTGATACCGTGTTCAATTTTAAACAATGAAAAGTTTCTTAATAGCCAGAACTTACTCTGTAGGGTGTGCCCACCATCAAATGCTTCTA
This sequence comes from Petromus typicus, assembly GCA_004026965.1. NCBI lineage: Eukaryota > Metazoa > Chordata > Mammalia > Rodentia > Petromuridae > Petromus > Petromus typicus. Next base: position 94,051 of record PVIR01000476.1, read on the forward strand.
TTAAGACTCCAGGTCAGTTGACACAATTTTGCTTAACTTGAGCAAGTCCAGACTAGAAAAGTGTTTAGCCAGTAGAGGTGGGGGGTACTTGTGATGCTACCTCTGGAACCCAGTACAGAGGTCCTGCTGCTAGTGCGATTCAGGGCTGTGGACAGCAAGCCAGCCTCCGTGAATGGGTCTCAGAATGCATTTTCTGTTTCTCAGGATGAATCTTCCAGTCATGAATGTAACCAGCGCACAATCCTTCTCTATGGAGTTGGAAAAGAACGTGACGAAGCCCGGCATCAGCTGAAGAAGATTACCAAAGATATCTTGAAAATCCTAAATAAGAAGAGCACCACAGAGACCGGCGGTAAAGAGCCTTAGTGCATTGGCTCCCACTGTATTTTCTTTTGTCTCCTTTCTCCCCACAGTCTTTATTGAAGTGGTGTATGTCACTGTCACTGGAGTGTTTCCTCTCCTCAGTGACTGTCACAGTGCAATATGAATAAGCACATTTAAAGTTTAAGAGTTTGTGTCCATTAATAGCAGTCTTTGTATTAAAGACCATATGCTACAGATAGAGGCAGGTAATTTTTATTGTCTTCTTTTTTTGGTACATATTCCAAATTTTCTACAGAAGGCATAAAATATTGAACAATGTGTGGGAAAACCATTATTCTGGGAGAAGTCCCACCACTCTGTTTCTTGAGCATGAATTTTCAGGCCTGTAGTTTGTTTAGCTGTGGGGCACTCACACTTGCCTGTTAACTGAAGTCATGACAGTGTAGTTGCTGAGCTTATTTTTTTACTATATTCAGAAGAAAAATTACAATAACTAATGATACTTATATCACTGAATAATTTTGAGTAAAAAAGAAAGCTGTGTCTTTGATAGTAATGTCTTTAGCTGGAATTTCCTTTCCCTTGTGCTTTTTATATATTTACAGTGAAGCAATGCCTTCATGTTACACCTTGCATAACTGGCATTTTTATTTATCTGCTTCACATTTGCCTAATTACTCTTTTCAAGGTTTATGCGATCATAGGTCTTCAAATATGGTATGCTGATATATTTCCCTCTGCCATCACTGGTGTTTCTTTTTCTAGTACTTCCATAATGTGAACAAAAAGAGTGTTTGGATTAACTCTTTGTAGTAGCAGCCTTTTTACCTGTGAGGTGACCATCCTCTGGGAACCCTTTGTACGAATTTCCCCATGGAAGACCCAACGTTTAGCCCTTACCAGGGTATATTGCTGGAACTTATCTGTGCTAAATCTTTCTTAAAGAAAAACACAGGTACAGGTGTTTCAAAGAATTTCTCATTCTGTCAGTAAAGGTACACATGCAGAAACACGGTATGAGGGTTGACCTGTTTCAGTCTGTACATGGTGCTCTGGATGCTTTAGGACAAGATAATCATCTTTAGGACACAGAAAGTTCCTATCATAGAAGGGATGTCACATTCCCTAGCACCTTTCCATTGCTAGTTAGTGATCTCACACTATGAGGGAAAAACCAAGAGCTGTAGAAGGGAACTGAAACCGTCTTGTTGGCTTCTTGTTACTGAGCTTGAAAAAGAAAAGTGCTCTGTCTAAGACAACTAAATTGGTGAGATGTTTTTTCTCTCTTAGAGAAAACAGGAAATGAATTGTGTTAGAGGACTGAATTTAGAAAACCTACAGCTAGATAATAGAGAATATTTGACACTGCTTCTGATATATTTAGAAATGGGGGAGTCATTGTCCCCTGTAAGAAATTCAGACATATGCACTCTATCTGAATTACTTGGAGAGAGTCTTCAGATCCTCTGGAATTACTGGTTTTAAAAGGCTGAAGGAGGTGGGAAAGGAAGAAAGCAACGTGGTGCCTTTTGTTGTTGTTGTGCAGTCTACTTCTTTCATAGTTTTTAAATACCAGACTGAAATCTGTCCTCTTTCTATCAATGCCTTATATAGGCTCTTCTGTCATACAGTATCTCATAGAGAAAATAATTATTTTGTTGCTTTTTCAGATTCCAGTAATAGAAACAGCACTTTAGAGCAGTAGCCATGAGATTTCTATTTTTCCTTCCTTTTAGATAAAAATCTTCGACCTGAAGGCTGTTGAGATGTACTCAGCTGCTTTCTGGGAAATATAGTACTCTTAATTTTAAATCACAATGTAAAACCTAATGCAGGCACAGAAACTCAGCCTGGGGTATTTCAGGTTAAAGGCAATTTACCCAGCTCAGCAAAATGAGGACTATGTTAGCATATATTTGATTCTGGGAATACAAAAAAATACAATTTTGAGGAACTATCCCCTAAGAGTCTAGATAGATAAGCCAACCCTTCCCTAGGGGACTTTTCTGGAGTGTAAGTGACTTTTCCAGTTAAACATGGTCAAACTTCATTTTATATTTCTTTGACTAGTCATTGTTTTTTGGTTGTTTATGGGTCTCTTCTGAAAGCATTAATGAAGCTTACTGTCATGAAACCTAAAGGGCCAACATTTTCTGGATTTAAAAACTTTAAAAATTGAAAATTAAAATTCTACAACAGTGAGCTATGAAAGCAGTTTACAAAGAATAGATTTAAAAATCTGAATTGTGATTTGTTTTTATGTAAATATCATTGAAATAAATATTTCATTGAGAAATACCATTAATTCCCCACATTTTTCTTTTAACATGGATATAAATTTCCATAAATTAATTCTATCCTTTTATATGAGGTTCTAAGAAGTTAGTCCTGTGTAAATAAATGGCAAGCTACTTGCATAAACAAAGAGATGTATTTGAGGTTTCTTAGTTGGATGTACTTCAAATCTGTTGTTTTTTGTTTGGATCCTAGAAAGGATTGAATTAATACATTAACTTCAATCTTAAAGCAATTTGTACACAAGACAGTTGTGAATCTTTCAGTCTTGGATCACTGAAGTTAGGAAATCCAGTAATCAAAATTGGGTATTCAGACAGACTCAGAACCTTACACAGCTATAGTGAAGGCAAAATCCCATGCTTAATTTGTGTTTATGAGAACAGACATTGAAAGCTAAGTACATGTAGTGCAATTACTAGTTCTCTTTCTTTGAATTTATTTGGTATATCCCTGAAAAGTGTCATAGGCTTGTAACTTATGTTACTCTAACACCCTTCTATTCTGTTATTGACATATGTTCCTAGAAATTTGGAATATAATATTCTATTTTGTTTTTGTGATGGGCTTTAAACATTAATTGCTTATTGTTGAAAGGGAAGCCTTTTAATGTTGCTTACTAAAAGCGTTACTTTTTTCCATTAACAAAACATGTTTTGCTCATTTCTTGTGTCTTCAATAGAGAAAACTGTAAAGTAAAATTTGTCCTCGCAAATTGAACTTTACATACTGAGGACACAGTATGAATAGCAGAGCTCGTGAGTGGAGCTCAGCTGCTTAGCATCCTAGAGTTGGGAATGACCTTCGCAATCATATACTCACTTTTTCTTTGTTTTTGGAAATACACCATGCGTATATTAAATCTATTTAAAAATACTGACTCTACTGTTGGATCTTATTCTTAGTGCTGTTAAGAATAAAATTCCCTCTGAAATAAACAATGTAATATTTTAAACTTGAATTTTAAACCTCTGTATGATAAATTGATAGCACCTTCTCCTTAATATGGAATGATTTACTTTTTTACTGTCCCTAATAATGTTCGGCATCATGTAAATTTATTTTATCTTTTTTCATGTTAAACTAATTCAGGTAGTTATGGATTTGAGTCACCATAGAAAACGCTAGTGAGGGGACCTGTTGTGTCAAGGTGGGACTGAGTGATTCTTCTCCTTTTGTGGTTGATGTCATTGTATTTTAAAAGTCATTTAATTATGAAGGCACTTTCATGATAGTTAAATTCTAGACACTATTAGTGAGAAAGGAAAGTAAAATGGTGATGTAGACATACGCTGAAAATACTGTGCATGAGGTACAATTACTGATATTTAGAACAAATCAAAATTACATCAGCAACTTAATTATTTTTGGTTTTTGTTTTTATTTATTTTATTTTATTTTATTTTTGTTTGTTTGTTTATTTTGTTTTGTTTTTGAGACAGGGTCTCACTTTTGTAGTGTAGCCTGGCCCTGAGCTCAGCCTTGAACTCATAACAGTCTTTGTGCCCCTACCTCCCACGTACTGGGATTATAGGTGTGAGCCACCATGCCTGGCACTGTAATATGTGGTTCTGATTGCTGGTGGGTGTGAGTCTCCCCGCCCAGCATTATTGTACCTGATTCTTGGGGATCAAACCTGGGGCTTGGTTTGCAAACCCCAAACCTTGTGCTTGAAGGCATTCTCCAGAACCACTGAGCTAAATCCTCAGCCCTTGTTTTGTTTTTTGATGCAGTGCCAGGGATTGAACCCAGTGCCTCAGACATTCTAATCAAGTGTTCTGTCACTGAGCCACAGCACTCAGAACTATACTCCCAAGCCCAACAGTGAATCACACTTGAAAGCATAGTGTGGCTGGGTCCAGTTGTGCAACCCTGTAATATCAGATGTTGTGGAGACAGATGTGGGGAGCTGTAAGTTAGAGTCAAGCCTGAGCAAATGAGAGTGTTAGGGAAGTAGCTTAGTGGTCAGTTGTAGAACACCTCTAGATTTTAGCCTCAGTTTTCTACACACAAAAAAAGCACAATGCATTCCAAAAGGTATCACATATGAAAATTATATACTCAATGATTCAGTTATATAAACTTTGCAAATAGGCACTACTCTTCTAAGCCATCAGGATTCAGGGTCTTGGTCTCCTATGAAGAAAGTACTGATGGAGAGCTAAATGGGTTTCTGGGGTTCTGGGATGCTGTTTTCTGATTTGACATCACTGCATTTGTGTATACTCAGAATATATGCACTTTTATACATATATTATTCATTAATAAAAATTATCTATTAAAAATGAGCTTCCCTTAAATAGACAAATCTTTATCTGTTTTATACATATTTAGTTGGGGATGAAGGGCCAAAAGCCAGGAAGAATAAACAGGAGTCATTTCCAACCCTAGAGACTGTCTTCACAAAACTCCAACTGCTTTCCTATTTCGATCAGCATCAAGTGACATCTCAGGTAACCACTTTGACCTGTTTATTATGTACCTGGAATACCCTTATTTTCTCTCAAATCTTTCATACAGCATGTTTATAACCTTAATTTTATAAGTGCACGTAAAGATATTTGGAACTATTTCATATTACTTCTGAATGTCACATTGCCTTCCTAAGAGTTTGTTTTTATTGTGTAAAAGTTTTTAACTTTGTGATAACAATTACAGTATATAAAATTATAATCTTAACTGCAATGCTTCTGTTGTTGATATGATCATACATCACTGGTGAGGAAGAGTAAGTGCTGAAGAAGGAAATAAAATACTGTGAAAATGTGGGAAAATTTTTATAAATTTTGTTTAAATGAGATACATCTGAAAATTAACTTGTGTAGTTATACCTCTAGAATCACTAAAATCTATATCTTACTGACAGTTTGTCATGTATCTTTCTAATTATTAAATGATTTGTACTGTTTTGATTTCCAAGAAAAAATGTTGAACTTTTTTTGGTTGATTTTATTGGTACCTTTTATACATACATTATGATCACATTGCACATTGAGAACTTGTACCTGTACATGACACAGCTTGATTCTCATTTTTCTCCTTTCTTCTGCCCTCTCTATGACCCCTACTCCTATATACATAAATTTTGTTTCCTTCTTTTTACTGTCAAATATTTTCTTTCTCTTCTTTACTTTCTCCTACCCACCCTTTCCCTTTTTCCTTTTGAACATTTTTTTCCTATTTCACATTATCTATCATACATCTTGGAACTCATTTATACCTTCAGCTTCTTGTACCAGAGAAATAAGGTATTTACACATCTGTGTCCTATTTATTGTACCTGAGAGTATCTCCTCAAGGTACATCCATTTGATTATAAATGACTCAGATTTATCATTCTTCAGGACTGAGTAATACTAGAACCATTTATGAATTCAAATGCTTTACTTGAAAGCCTGAAAAACTTGTTAAGTAAAAGATTGTGTGGGTTTTTTTCATATACTTAGTTTTTTCTTGTGTTTTGCCAGATCTCTAACAATGTGCTGGAACAAATCACAAGTTTTGCGTCAGGCACATCCTATCATCTCCCCTTGGCCCACCATATTCAGCTCATCTTTGATCTCATGGAACCAGCACTAAATATCAATGGACTAATTGACTTTGCAATACAGGTACGTGCACTGCTTCTCTTGCTTTTAGGAAAGCAAACTACTAGGCATAATACTGTTTTTTGAAAAATTTATATATATTTATGTGTTTTTTTTTTTTTTTTTCCAAAATGAGGTCTCACTATGTTGTCCAGGTTGCTTTTAAACTCTTGCTTTCATTTAATCCTCTTGCCTCAGCCTCCCAAGTGCTCAAACTATTGGCACATGCTACCATGGCCTATTTAAATTTGTTTTTTAATTGACACATGAAAACATAAAATTTGAACATATTCATGGGAACCTTATACTTTGATACACATATGTGCTGTTTAATGTTTATATCAAGCCAAACCTATGTCCTCATTTTTCATTTCTTTATGATTTTATGGTAAAAGTCCAAATGCTTTCATTGCATTTTGTAGATTGTAGTTATCAACTATAGTCACCCTGTCTCCTATTATTTGGTTGAGGTAATGATGAAAAATTCTTTTCTCTATATACTAGACTATATTTCAGGTTGAAATTTAAAAAAAATATATTTTAATATATCCCGATGTAGTTCTATGCATATTTGAATTTATTTATTCCTTGGTTTGTTAGTAAATATTAGACTTGGTTTCTGTTTCTTATTTTGTAGTACGAGTAGTTATATAACGAATATGACAACTTTTATTTTATCCAAAATAAGGGGAATAAGTGCAAAAAAGTGAAGGGTAGGGATGTTCTCTAAAATTATCCAGTCCAGAATGTAGGGCCTCCGTAGAGTTTCGATACCTGTTTCCGCACTGGGTACTTCCTGATTGTATACACCCTGATGTCTAGACAGAAGAACAAGTCTATTAATTGATAAAGACTTAAAAAAAACACACTTTCATTCACTTATTTGTGTGTTCTGAAATTGTCTTGTACTGAGTGACATTATATTCATGGTTTGTAGAAGTTTGTGTGTGCTTTTCTTATTTGTTTTGAGATCAATTTTATTTACTCTCTTCTGTTTTAGTTACTAAATGAATTGAGTGTTGTGGAAGCTGAATTGCTGCTAAAATCCTCCAGCCTGGCAGGAAGTTACACGACAGGATTGTGTGTCTGCATTGTGGCTGTTCTCAGGCGGTATCACAGCTGTCTGATCCTGAATCCTGATCAGACAGCCCAGGTGTTTGAAGGGTTTGTACATGAAATGTCATGTCTGTATATTTTAGTTCTAGAGTGTACATTTTTTGTAGTAAAATATGAGAGTATTTTTAAGAGGAAAGTAGAACTAATGCTTGCTTCAATAGAAACATAGTTAAGTACACTCATTTATCAGAGGAAGTACAAATAATATTCTTTTAAATTATTATTCCTCATTTCTTTCCTTCCTTCCTTGCCACCCCTGGTTTCTGAGAGTACAAGGCTGGTTGTTTATAGCACTCTAGTATTTATGCTGCCCTGCCGTTTGGCTTATAAATAATGAATAATTTCCTTATTATATAATGAATATAAATAAATATAAATAATGAATAATGAATAAATATTGAATATTTATATAAATAATGAATATTTGTAACTTCTCTGTCTCACAATTCAGTTTATAGTTGATAAAACCAGTACTGAGCAAACTCTGTACATCTCATAGTAATTTGGTTTTTTGACTTCAGATGTTTGATTAATTAAAGATAATATTGACAAGAGTTGAGAACATATAATTTTCTCCATCCTTTTTATGTTTGTATGTACTATTGGTTAGGATTTACTATATTGACACATTAACATTTGACGTAGGAATTACCCAATATCCCTGCTAACTACTGAGGTTTTGAGGTCAAAAGAATATTGAGTTCTCGCAATCCTTTGCAAACTTTTGTCTACTTCGCACTTTTCCCCTGACATGTTTTGTTGAATAAAAGGGGAAAATCAAACATAAATGACAACAAAAACAACCTTATCCTGTTTGTCGTTTTCATAGCTTTTTTCCCGTCTAGGGCTCAAAAGAATCAGGAGATCTATGATTTCGTAGTACTTTTTTTTTTTTGGTATTCTGGCACCTGTAATTAATTTGTTACTCTTCGTGATATCACTTGATGACAGTTCTTAGGAAGACAAAATGCTACACAGATATTAATGGTACTCAGACTAGTTTTAGTCAGAGCAAGGTTCTCTTCTTCCCCTTTCCTGCTGTGTCCATGTCTTGTTCACAGCTGCTGAGTGGGTGGATTCCTCCATACATATACACTGTTTGTGCAGAAGAATTTCTTTCGTTACTTTTGTTTCCAGTTGTCAGTGACATTCTTAGTGGATTTTTTTATATCTAGTATTTCAGTATCAGGAAACTGATATTTAATAAATCCCTTACATTATGATGATCCACAATCACAGATTTCCCACTTTTAATAGATTCAAATGATAATGTATTGTTATGAGTGTATGTATTTCATTTTCTCTCTGTGTCGTTCTCTTCAGGTTATGTGGTGTGGTAAAGCATGTAGTAAACCCCTCAGAATGCTCCTCCCCTGAAAGATGCATTTTAGCCTACCTCTATGATCTGTATGTGTCATGTAGCCACCTCAGAAATAAATTTGGAGACCTCTTCAGGTGGGTAGAAGAAAATCATAAGGATGGAATATGATTATGCCTATTTTTCTCAGTGTTTCCATAATTGTTGCCATCCTTTTAATAGTGAAAGTTATTATTTTAGTTAGTGGTAATTTTGATATACATTTTGATATGTTCATGATTTGTTTAAACTGAGTAGTAGAATATATAGTGATAAAAGGTGAACCATTAGCCAACACAATAATTTGAACAGAAGTTTATTTTTTGTCTCCTAGATTGGAATGACTTTAGGTCATAAGTTATCTAAGTTTTCCTAGTATTATGTTTTCAACAATTAAAGAATATTTTATTTATTACATTCTCTGTAAGTTTTACCTGTATAGCACATTTTTAGATAGGTCCTAATGAATGGCCAAATCTTAATATGTCCTCACATTTTTACTTTAAAATTCAATTTGAATTATAAGTTGAATAGAGGGTTTGTTGAGGTATTATTTTGTGTCTTGTTTGATTTGTACCTCTCTCAGTGTTGATATCCTATTTTCTCAGCTGGCTTTTTGTGCTACTATGGATAGCTCTGCTATGTTCCAGGAATCCTGAGGCTGTATTTCTTAGTGAATTCTGGAATATGCTGTAGGTTCATTCACTCTTGACAACTTTTCAGACTATATTTTCTCCCTCTTCTAAAAAAAATTCATTGTGTTAAGATCACTTTTTCATGTGTGAGTGAGCTTTTAAAAAGGACTAGATTCAACTTTAAATAATGTTTAACCAATATGCATTAAATGCACAACAACCTGCTTTATATTACTGATTTCATTTGATTCATGTTCAATTTAATAAATACTATCTAATGTTTCCTGGTGTAACAAATATTTATGAGTTAATCATAAGATATAGTGAAGTCTGTAATTAACTTATTGTTGACTTTATAGATGGTATTGTTATCAGGTCATGCATTTTATTTCATTATTACTTAAAGCTTATTGCTTAAGCATTTTATCTTTAATGATTCCAGACAATTGTATTTATGTGGAAAATTTTGGTATTTTTAGTCCTCTATCCAGAATTAATTTTGAATTACCTTTTGCAGTAATTCTCACTTCCTTCTACAGATTACTGTATTTAACTATGATTACAGTTTTGAGATGAATTTGAGAGAAATAATTCTGTATTTTTCACATCCTACTATATTTTGAAACATTGTTTTGGAGCAATTTGGATGCTCACTTCACTTCATCTGTGTCTATTTCAATAAGGAATTTGGATTCAGAAGGAAAAGGAGAGCAGTCAATTATAGTTTCCTTTGCTCTCTCATACCTTGTATCTAGTTTGTTTATATCCTGTGAGCTCTGCTTCCCAATTATATCAAGAATAAAGCCACTGTCAGACATCCTCATCTTTGTCATCATGGTCATGCCTTGGTCAGGCAATTGCAGTGTCATCCTAACTAGTGACTTTGTGGCATGAATGACTCTTGGCATATTCTTAATGTACTATCCAGTAAGTTCATCTTTAGAGTCCGAGATGACTCCAGTGGTGTTGCATCTAATCAGTATAAAAACCCAAGTATCATAGGCTTTAGAATCCATAAGATTCTTCATTTCCTCTGTGTGCTTGACTCTAGCCAAGCAGACCCCGTTGCTAGTCCTCATACCCTCTCTTGGTGCTCCTACCTTGGGCCTGCACGTTGCGCTTGCCTTGCTTGTGTACTTTCTACAGGTACTTATGTGTTCACTTCCAGCCTTCATTCACAGTTTTGCCTCTCCCACCACCTTACATTGAATTGCACCAGTTCCCTTTCTGATCATTCTTTCCACCTTAGTATTGGCCACTTTCACTGCATCAACTATTTACTTATGGTCTGGCTTCCTCTGGAATATAAGCCTCACAAGAGTGGAAACATTTTCTGTTTTCCTCACTGTCACATCCCAGTGCTCTGAAGCATATGCAGCTTGTATCAGGCACTGCAGATGCCTGCTTTGTGGCCCACAACACTTGTTTGTGGATAAGTTGGATGAATGAAAGATATACAAGAAAAATCATGTTCTTAACAGTATTGATAAAGACAAGATGAAAATATGTCACTTTGTAATGTGTCAGGTTTCAAAATGATCCTTTGTAAACTACTTGTGGCTGTCTTAGGAAACCATTTTCCAAAGAAATGATGTAATAAATACTTCTGTTACAATACACAGAGCTTTCAGTTTTGGTTTATGTTTTTCAGAGAGGTTTCCCATGATGTAGCATTTATCACAGCCCTGTTTTTGGTGGTAAACTTCTGCAGATATCCCTAGGAACTTTCTTAATCTCTCTTGCTCTTGCAGTGCTGTACAAGTAGGATAAATAAGTTAAGCAATGTGTATGTGGTGTGTAGAGACTTAGGGGGCCACAGGTGATGTGAGGAGTCAGAATCAGTTGAATAGCATATCACAAATGCACTGTCTAAACAACCCCCCATTCCCCAAAGAGGAAGAAACAAGTATAGCTTTGTTTTCATATCATTGTTTGGAGACAGAGTCACCCTTTGTTGCCTAAGGCTGGACTGAAACTCCTAGGCTATAGCAGCTCTCACCTCAACCTCACAAGTAGCTGTGACTGCATAAAAGTACTACTACCGCTGGTTTCTTGGGATGTCCTGAAGGGAGGTTTTTAGTTTGAAATTAGGAAAAAATGGACATGCAAGCTACATTCTCAGATATATTTCTGTTACCATACTAACAAAAGTGTTTTGATATTTTTTTTCTGAATCATCATCCATTAAGTTGTGTGAAACAAATATTAGGGAAGTGTAACACTAATCACATTGTACTAGTCAGATTTTCATCTCTGTGACAAATACTTGTGATAAACAACTTAAAAGAGAAAAGGATTAGCTTGGCTCATGTTTTCCAATGCTTTAGTCCATAGAGGAGGTTTGCTCACCTCAGAGCAGCCAGAAGGCAGAGAGAGGAGGAAAGAGCAGGGAGGAAGGAAGAGATAGGAATACACCAGGCATTACAGATTGTGCTCTTGTGTACTGCATCCACCCTTGGGCCTTGCCCCCAGACAGCACACTCAGCCACCCTGCCCATGGCAGTGGCTCTCCCAGGAACCAGTTAGTGTCTGAAAGCCCCACCTTTGAACACATGAGCATTTAGGGAGGAATATTGTTGACCAAAGATGCTGTGTTGGCTGTTTACACCAAGATCTTCAATCCTCACAACCATCACAGGAAAATTAGAAATGACCTTCCCTATTAACAAATGATTTTTTCTAATGATAATTAATGCTTGGTGAAGCCTTGGTTTGAACATCAGTCCTTTGGCCTTAATATGTATGTTGCTTTAATTGCTTTACCAGGCTTTTCTTATACATGCACTTGTTGAAGGAAAGTGAGTTGTTACTTAATGTCTTACATGTGGGAGACTAAGTAATAAGAATTAGAAGTCTACATGGGAGTTGAATTTTATCAAAACACACTCATATATAAGAGTGCTGTAAATGAGACAAAAGGGCTAGAAATAAAGTGTGAGGAGATGCCACCATGAGCCACAGTGCTCGGACAGCGATGCAGACCAAGACGGGCGCTCCGTGGAAGTTCATGTCCTGGAAACAAAGTGGGGTGAGCTCATGAAGACTGAGGAAGCAAAGCTGCATTGTCAGGGCTCTAAACATGGCTAGATTGATAGAAGTAAGTGGGAAGTTGAATAAAAAGCAGGTAGTCCTTATAGTTTCCAGAAGTCTGTATCGTTAAACACGTATGAATATGGGGATTCAGAGGAAACCAGTAGTGTGAGTCAGGATGGGAAGCAGGAAAGAGCAAAGTTTGTACTTTATTAGTGAGAAAGTACAACAAATTAAGGTCTCTTACTGAGTGAGAGCAATGAAAAGTTGGGTAGGAAGTGTGGCACGTGGAAGACAAAAGTAGATGACTAAAACCCTTGGGGGTCATAAAATAAATGCCCATCACTTGACTCCAGATTGCAAACTGCATCCGTCAGTGAGTCAGTGATAGCTGACAGTGTTTTATGTAAATTGCCTGCAGAGAAAGCTGATGGGTATAGGAGATTGTCACTGTTGCATTTAGTGGGCTGTGCTGTCTTCTCCATGAGACTGCTGCTTTCTAGGCATTATCTGTCACCAGATTTATCTGGCAGAGCTGGTTCAACATACAGATTCATTGCTCACAGTGAGACTTAGGAATCTGTGTTTTTAACCAATATAGCAGGCGTGATTCTGAGAGAAGGTCACTGAAGTTACATTTTACTAAACACTGAGCTGAACAATATGCTTCAAGCTGTTAGCCAATCTAAGGTAAAGAATACGTGTATGCCTTTTCTAGTTTTGAAAGATGCATTGCTAACTCCTGTTTAAGTAGGTGCAAAAAAATATGGGGTTACATTCATAGTCAAATAGCACTCACACCACCAATATATTTGCTGCCCAAAAATCTTAAGAAAAAAGAAAAAGGTATTTTGCTACATAGCAGAAAAGAACCTTAAATGTAGAAAGTGAATGTTGCTTATAGATTTGCTTACCAAGAGGGTACAAATAACTAAGTTTGAATGGAATCTGATATTTGAACTGCGATGATCCTAGTCTTATCCCTAGATCAATATTGGAAGATGGGCTGGGCATTTAGCTCAGTGGTTCCGGCACCTGTCTTGCAAGCTCAAGGACCCGGGTTCGATCCCAATAACCACATACAATACTGGGCGTGGAGACTCATGCCCAGCAGCAATCAGTACCACAAACCACACTGCCGGGTGTGGTGGCTCACACCTGTAATCCCAGTACTTGGGAGGCAGAGGCAGGAGCATTGCTGTGATGTGAGTTTGAGGCTGAGCTCAGGGCTAGTCTGAACTACAAAGTGAGACCCTGTCTCAAAAGGAAGAGAGATATTTCTTTTCTAAAATTTTTTTAATATTATCTTTATTGGTACATTATGAATACACATCATAACTGCATTCAACATTAAGAGTTTGTACCAGAATATGACATGACTTGATTCTTTTTTCCCTTTTCCCCCTGCCCTGCCACCCCCCATCCCCTATATACAGTGTTTGTTGTCTTTTTTCTTTATTAATACCACATTCATTTTCCCTTTGTTATTTACCCTTACACTCTTTTCTTTTAAATATTTTCTACTTGTTAAGTAGGAAGAGAAATATTTCAATTCCCACTGAAACATGAAATGTTTTTTATATAATCAGACTTAAACATTTATTTATGCTGAGAAACACAGCATAGTAAATTTTTAGGAGTGACATAATTGATTGTTCATGCTCTAGAATCTGTGTATTATTTATATCCTGCTAATTGAGGTGAGCTCCGAAAGGGGTGTGGCCTACCTTCCACAACTGTGCCTCAGGGCCTGTGGTGGCTATGGCATGTGAATGTGTGTACCTGGAGGATTCTGCACACGTAATTGGATCCTTTCTTATTCTGAAATGATAATGCTTTGCACTTACCCTTGTTCATTGAGCAATTACAACATTCCAGGCTTTGTGCTCAATGCTAATTAGTAAAATGTTGAAATTAAGAACTCATGATGTGAATGTTTTCTAGGAGTAGGGCTACAGTTGATGTGACTTAATATATCCTTAAGTGAAGTACTTTTCTTGCTATTCTAGTTTTTTTTCCCCTTTTTAACTTTTCTTCTTATAACCTCAGTAGTGCCTGTTCAAAAGTGAAGCAAACCATATATAATAATGTGATGCCCGCAAATTCCAACCTGCGATGGGATCCAGACTTCATGATGGATTTTATTGAGAATCCCTCAGCGCGAAGCATCAACTACTCAATGCTGGGCAAGATCCTTAGTGACAATGCTGCCAACCGCTACAGCTTTGTATGCAATACCCTCATGAATGTGTGCATGGGCCACCAGGATGCTGGGAGGTAAGATGGCTGGTGCTGGCCTTCGTGCTCATTCTAGGGGCTCTTCCTTTGATACTTCTGTGAAATTCAGGTATTAGTATTTGTGTGCATGCACATGTGGCTGTCAGTCCCTCCCTTCCCCATTTTCTTTTATTGCTGAGTTTACCTGTGCTTTTCATAACCCGAGGCAGGGCATTTTAGATAGGAACTATAAATCACAGGGCCTGTTTTCAGAAACATGTAATGAAAATATAAATTAGAAGATGCTTATATTTTGAAAAACCATATTTGGGCCTATTTATACTAAATACTCTTTTCAATTTTTGATGCCTTTAACATATAAATTTATAGATCATATTTATTCATGGCATTGAAAATATGCTAATTCACATACGTACTGATTATTCTTAGCATTAGTTATTAGAAAACATTTAAAACTATTTATTTTTGTTTTGCCCAAAGTTATATAGGTTACTTGCCAAGTGAGTATTATGTCGTTAAATCTGGGAAAGTTAATGATTTATTCGGTGTTAGTGAGATATATATTTAATACGTGTATCTCCTCTGACCATTTCTCTTTTGTGAAAGATAACTGTCTCTTCTCTGTCTTTTCTAGGATTAACGACATAGCCAATCTCTCCTCCGAGCTGACTGCGTGCTGTACTGTTCTCAGTTCAGAGTGGCTGGGGGTTCTGAAGGCTCTTTGTTGTTCGTCAAATCACGTGTGGGGGTTCAATGATGTACTTTGCACTGTAGATGTAAGTTGTTTTCATTTAAAATTGCAATTATGAATTTGGCTAGTGGATAATGTTTTTAAAAAATTTCCAATTGACTTAACTGCAACATTGTAAAGTATTCTTTTTATCTAAGCAATAAACTACAGTGTAGTTGTCAAGAGTTAATAAATGAAAGAAAAATCAGAATAGATGAATCAATCTAGGATGGTGCCAAGTTTACTTGTTTCCTAAAATATTTGAGTTTTTAAAAAAAATACGTAGATGATCTCTTCAGATCTTTATTTTAAACATGGGTTGGATTCTTTATTACAAAGGACATAACACTTTACAGTTTGAAGAGAAAGAGTGCATATCTTAAAAATACCAATATTTTTTGTGTTTCTTGCTTAAGAAAACTCAGAAGTAGATTGGACAGTTTTCAGTTGTGGTGATTGTGTTTCGACATTGACAAAGAGTTACAATATCTCCCCAACATCTCTCTGATTTCCTCAAATATCAGGTCACATCCATGATGCATGAATTTCTCTTTAAAAAAAGCTCAAAGCTCATTAAAAAAAAATCTTTTTCTACCTATTATCACTTCTTAGAATAATTGGTTTCCCATACTATTATATTTTATAACAAAAAAATGACATCTTTAAAAAATTGTTTTTTAGTCGAAAGTTTATCCCCTTATTTCCTTGTCTCGGGACTGCATAAACAATTTTATCTTCATATCTCCGTCCTGTGGGTTAAGATTTTATATACATAAAATTCATTAGTGGTGACATTTTTTCCCCCCAGGCAGAAAAGACTCAAATATTTATCTTTTAGTTCCTTATCTCTTGGTGGGTCTTATCCGTTGCCTTCTACTTTAATTCCTCATCTGTTAGCATGGGATTACTGACAGTATGAGCCCTTGTGGTGGTGTGCGGTCAGATGAAGTGATATTTGTCAGTTGCTGAATAGTCTTTGGTGTGAAGTGCCAGTGCAAATGAGGACCCCTGTGATAGTGGTCACTTACTGTTTTCTGCCAATGTCTTGTGAGGTTTGAAAAGAGAGATTTTCCTACTTTCCCTTGTGACTGAGTATGCACCTTCCTCTGTTTATTCTCTATAAGTTTAGGAGTCATTTGTAAACTTTAAAAGAAATTTTTGAAACTAATTTAATCACATTAAAGATGTGCAGCCAGTTTTTGCAAACTGAAACTTGATAATATCAGTAAGCCTTGCTTTTCCTCTAGAGGGGCTATCCTTGTTTTTGCTGCTTCCTAGTGGTGTTGCTATTAAGGGAAATATCATACTGCATTCTGCCAAAAGTACTAATTATACTACTACTTGTAGTGATTTTTTTTTGATCTTGCTTTTTTTGTTGTGTAGCTTTTTAATTACATGTGCACAAGTTAAAGCCAAGTATCTTCTTACAGCATTTGGATGTGGGTAAACCTCAGTCTTTGTCTTAGAAAGTAGGAAAAGGCCTACACGCTAATGAGAAGTTACCATTTCTGTTGGCTGGTAAATGTTGGGATTTAAGATCTTACTGGTATTGCCTACATTCTCTAGGTGTTGATCTTTGATACTGCTTAAAAGGGTGTTAGGTATTAAAACTTGTCAATGTTTTTCTTGAAGGTGAGTGACCTTTCATTCCATGATTCATTAGCTACTTTCATTGCTATTCTGATAGCACGACAGTGTTTCTCCCTGGAGGACGTCGTGCAGCACGTCGCACTTCCCTCTCTCCTAGCGGCAGGTAAGGAAGCGCCAGCAGCTGTGTTTATTAGAACTCTGTCTTGTAGTGAACACAGGGAAAGTACAATCTGAGGTGTGTGTACACTGCAGAGAGGCTTGGTGTCAGAGATGGTAGAATTTTAATAGCTTTTCTATACAGAGTCATGCTGAACAGAAAACTGCTCTTACATTACCTGTTTAAAGTTTCTCAAATAAGTATAGTCAGTGCCTCATTTTCTCACTGTCAGGAGAATTTATTTAAATTATTCCCGAAAATTTATCTTCATTGAAAATCTGAAAGACTTGTTTTTGACTCTGTTGACCTGCTTGCTTCATCATCTTCCCTTCCTAGCTTGTGGAGATGCAGATGCAGAACCAGGGGCAAGAATGACATGCAGACTCCTGCTTCATCTCTTCCGCGCTCCACAGGCCTGCTTCCTACCTCAGGCAGCTGGTGAGCTGACTGCTGAAAAGCCCCTGGTTACATTTTCATACAGGGGTATAGGCTGTACAATTGCAAGTGGGCTGTCCGTTTTGTAATTTCCTTCCTGATTTTTATGGGCTTAATCTGGGGGTGATGAATGAGTGAGATAATGCCAACAAGGGGGTTGTCAGCTCCTTTCACTCATATAATACCAGGTTATAGTGTGAAATAAATCATCATTTCAGAGACAATAAAAATACCTTGGCTCTTAGGCCACACATGTCGGTGGGCATTGTGACCCTCTAGCATGCTGTGTATGTTGATTCTGCACTACACCCGTGTCAGCTTAGGATAGTGGTGGTTCATGTATTCTCTTCCTCAGGGGAAGGGGTAAGAACTGTAGAGGTGTCAGTGGAGTCTTTCTCTGAGGATCATTTCTGTGTAGATATCTATGTGCCTGCGTGGGAATCTTACTAATCTTTTTGCTACATCTCTGTACATTGCTTTAATAATTAAGAAGAAAAGGTTAAGTAAGAATACTGGCATCTGTTAGTGAATCCGTGGAGCATCAGTTAAAGCAAGCTGATGGCAATTAAGCGCCCACAGTCTTAACAATGAAAGGTCCTGCTGACTGTAAATGATTACAAAAGATTGTTAATGACATGATGAGACTATTAAAGGTTTGTTGTTGTTTTCATAGGCAAACCTTTCCCTGGAATAAGATCATCTTGTGATAGACACCTCTTAGCTGCCGCTCACAACAGCATTGAAGTGGGAGCTGTTTTTGCTGTCCTAAAGGCAATTATGATGCTTGGTAAGACCAGCCGGGCCCTTCGTTCTTGATGAATCGCCAGAAATAAAGGCAAAATAATTTGTATTCAAGTTAAAACCTAATTAGCATTATTGGAAACATGATTTCTTGTGTTTGTTCTGGAAAAATTAGTTGACTTTCCCCAAGTACAAGTATAATTGAACTCTCTAGAACTCTGTCTCTTACCTAGAGTGACTTGGGAAAATTAAATACAAATACCATTTTTGTCTTGCTTAATTAGGATGTCTTATTCCAGTGTAAAAAAGATCCACAGGGTTGTTTTGCCTTTATTGTTAGCAGAAATCACACATTATGAGGGACAGGGTAGACTTTGGTGATGGTGCTAAAGGTCTGTAAATTTCAGACAGATTATATTCCAGGTGGAGAACATCAGAAAACCCAATTTTTCTAATCATACTGTTTCTGCTTCTGTTAGGACCTTATCAAGTTTTAAGTCTTCCGCCGTAGTTTTTGCATAGGTCAGATTATCATTTCAATCATGTTTATATTATTGATAAATAAACATTGTATATCAGTAATTTTTAAATTCAATTCCTATTATTAAAACAATTGTCATTTTTGCCCTTATTTGTATATTTTATGCTGGAGATATAGTACTGTCTTCTGTTCATGTATATGTAATATGCTGAAACATTTGTGTTGTAAGTTTAAAAAGGATTGGGATAATTATCAAATCTTGATTTCATTCTGCCTAATCCCAGGTTTAAGTACATCCTTTTGGTGGTGATTAAACTGTAGTTATCTCATATGCTCTTACCAAGTTTCCTTTGAGTAAAACAGAATGGTTGAATGGCCAGGAATTACTGTACATTACTCTTAAAGAACATGAGTGATGGCGAGGCATGGTGGTACATGGCCAGAATCTTAGCATTCTGGGAGGCTGAGGCAGGCAGATCACAAATCCAACCCTAGATTTGGTTACATAGCAATTTAGCTAGGCTCTGCCTCAAAATTTAAAAAGCAATAAAGAAGTAAAGGAAAGAGAGAAATCACAAGTTAGGCGGTAGCACTCCATCTTGCTTGAGAAGTAGTATTTGATGATGAAAAGCGAGAATGGGAGAGTTTTTTTTTTTTTAACAGAACAAACTATTAAAAATTCACAGAAAACAGTGTGTTCTTTTGAAATGTCCACGGGTTTTGTAGTACAAAAAAAAAGGGAAGGATAAAGCTACTGTGAGAGCCCACAGCTTTTCTTATGAGCCCTAGTAGTTTGTAATGTTACAGCCCATGTTGAATGCTCATTTTAGTGAGGAAAATTTCTCTATTCTGATAACATGTAAAGGGAAAGATGGCCACTCAGTTCTACTGAGTGAATACACGTGCAGATTATCTAGGCCAGAATTATGTGCTTCCTGTGGTATATCTGGGGCTTATCAGAGAAACTAGCAAATAGATTTTTAATAAGCTAATCTTGGAAATATGCATACATAAGTAACAGATGTTTTAATGGCAGGAGCCATTTAATGCCATCCAGACTCTGACCCTTTGATTGGTAGACTGATCTTACTCCAGTTAAAGTTTGCCAACTCCTTTAATAAAAATTCAGGTAATCTGAAAGGCTCTCTGATTCTAAATCAGGTCCAGCCGGTTAGATGACAGGGAGCCCTGTACCGTTTTCGCACTACACATTCAGACTGTGCTGCTCTCTGTGTACCAGCAGAAGTTTCTGGCTTGTCTTCCCAGCCCTCTCTCATCGTGTCGGCCGGAGGCTGCTGAGGGTGTTTGTTTCTTTGTTGTTTTCTCTACAGAGGTTTACTTTACTCTTTACTCATCAATGTCCTCCCAGTATCTTCCTAATTCATATTTAACCACAGTATATTTTGAAATAGGAGGATGAGATTGCTATATTGAATTTGGCACATACATTTTGTAGTAGTTTAACTTGAAATGTAGTGATAGTTGTTGTCGTGTCAGGGTGTATGACACATTCTAAATTTTGGTGTTTGATGGTCATTCCTTCAGCTCCTAAAAATCTCTTGTTGAATTACATATAGTACTGTAGGTAAAGTTAGTACTTTTTGTGTTCATATCTTATTTGTGAAATGTATAATAGCATATTAGTAGATTGAAATGATTGTTTATGCCTCCTCTTAAAATTTTGTAAATCGATATTTGATGTTTTGCTTTCAGCAGAACAGAGGTTTTTTTTTTTCTTGGTTCAGAAAGGCCTTTTGGGTTTTAAAAGGCTTTTTGCACTGAGTTGGGTCTGGTTTCCCTCAGCTCCTGCAGGCCCTAAAGCCTTACCTACACTCATTTTTTATTGTAGCAAATTTCCTGAAAAGGCTTATTTTGATCATTTCGGTAAGAGAGAGAAGTCTGAAGGCTCTGTTGTTTATTGGCAGCCCTTACTGCCAAATTATAATGCTCTTTTAAAATATGATGTTTTTTTTTTTTCTTTTTATTACTAAAGATTTCTTCTGGCTATTCAAATGTATTCTGTTTAGTTTTTTCTCCCAGAACTTTGTTATGAGGGGATAACATTTTCCTTAGCTTCATTTCACTGAATAAATTAGCGTTTGATCAGGTAAGGTTTTCTAATTTGGATGTTACAGAGAGGAAGGTGGAAGACACGGGTTATTCAATGAATGCCCTACTTTATGGGGCTTCCTTAGTATGCATTGCCCTTTTCCATTCCCAGGGAAATAAATCTCTCTTGTCAAGAAGTTGCTAGTAAGGTGAGCTAAGGCAAAACTTTTCTCTTGACCTATGGATAGAAAATAAGTCATTATAAGAGAAGAAATGGAAAAGGGACATCTAACAGGGTGAGTAACCCATTTTTCCTTGTCTATAAGTCAAATGAATTTGAGTGCCTTCATGCTTAAATTTTCAGTGAAATCAATGTTCTGTGACTTTTGTGATTCATAATGGCCTCTCCGTGTTTGGTGAGTGTGGCTAATTCTCTAAGCCAAAGAAGGAATGAATTTTGAACTTCTTTTTCTCCACGCCCGATTGTTCTCTGGGTTCTTTCATTTATTCTCTCAACCTGTTCTCTCATTGCTGAACAGTTGGCTGTGGGATAATAATACCATTCACATTTTTAAATCCACTCATTTTCCTCTTAGATATTTGCCAGTGTTTTGAACTTCTGTGATTTTGCTTTTGTGATTCTGTTATTTAGGAGATGCCAAAATTGGTAGTAACAATGTCAGCTCTTTAAAGAATGATGACTTTGCCATGAGGAGTTTACGGCGTGATGGGAATGCTGACGATATCTGGGCCACATCGCAAAATGTGAAATCCTGTGGGAAAAGCATTTCCATAGAGACTGCCAATTTAAGAGAATATGCCAGATATGTCCTGAGGACCATCTGTCAACAGGTATTCTCCAATTCATTTTGGCCTTCTTTTGAAAATGTACTAACTTTGATGGGAGTTCTTCAAGTTCTTGTGAGAAGCTTGTATAGAGCTGATCCTTATTTTTTATCCTACTATTTATTTTGAAATAATTTCAAATTTCCTAAAATGTTGCAGCAATAATAAAGAACCACAGTATATTCTTTGTAGCTATGCACTGATTTTTACCTTTTGCTACATGTGCTTTATAATATTATCAATGTGTGTAAACATGGGTACATGTGTTTTCTGATCCCTTTGAGTGTAGTAGACAGTACATTTCATATTTCTTTGCTTTTTGAATGCTTCAGTTTTTATTTCATGGTATAATCAAAATATAGTTACTGAAAGTCAAAAACTTACTGTTGGTACAGTAATTTTTTTTCATCTTTCAGCCACTTCCAGTGTAGTCATTTGTCCTAGTACTATTGCACTTGTCTAAAGTTCCCTGAAGATTAGCTTCAGATTGTGCATGCCTGACCACGAACCTACAGAAGGAAAGTTGGTTCTTACAGGTACCCACATCTAAGGCACATGATGTCTGTTCATACATTTTTTTATTTAATACTGCTTAAGGTGTCCCCACTTCAGTTTCAAGATTTTTCCATTCGATAGTTATAGTTTTACCTCTTGCAAATAATAAGGAATCTTTCAGGAGACACTGAGGTGATGCTAATTTCCCACCTCTCTTAAGTATACTTTTTTTTTTTTTCCTGTCACATCAGTTGTTGCTATCATGGGTGCAAAATGATAGCATCCCTCCTCTTCCTCCTCTTCCTCCACAATATCACGATTTTTTTCCTACTTAAGGAAAACCCTGCCCTTTTTTATTTACTTGTTTGTTTATTTTCATGTCCTATGTCCTTAGTTATTTTAATCTTCAGGCTGCTCCAGATTTGTTTTTGACTTTCTGGCCTGTCTTGTACTTCCCTAGCTTCGAGACAAAATCACTCATTCCACCAAGGAGTGCTGGTTCTGTTTATTTGGGAATGATGCTTAGAAAATAAGAACTAATGGAAGATATGTCTGTTTTGTGGCGTGCCATTGTTTCTGTATTTCTGCAATGAGAGAGCTAGAAACAAACTGCATCCATATACTTTGTATGTGTGTATCTGTGTGTGTGTGTCTTTGTAATTACAATTCATACTAATACCTTCATTCTAATCCAAATCTGTGAAGTTGTGGTTTACTTTCCCCTACTGCATGTCATTATCTTCTTCTTACAAAGCAAGTACCCCGTTTTCTCATAATATCAACTTACTTATTTGCTTAATTCTTCAATACACCTGAAACACTGTGATTTCAGAAGTGTTACCCAAGATGAATTGAAGAAAAGAAAATTATTAGAAAGAGTTGTGGTTATTTTATGCTTCCTTTTTTTCTATACATTTACAATCTTGCTTTCAAAGGTAATTTGAGCTTTCTTATTTAGTATAAATAATTCAATTTCAAACAGAAGTAGGTTCATTTGTTTTTGTTTAACTTTAGTGTAAATTCTCTTCTTTCTCAGCTCTTTTCATAGGATTACATACATAAGTCATACAACATACAACATCCAAAAAAGGTATCTCCAAAGATGTCCCTTCTCTCTGATAACCTGCGTACTCTGTGCCTCTCCCTGCCCCAGTTGACCTATTTCATTGTCTTGTGGCTTATCCTTTCATATTTTTTGAAACAAAAGCTTTCTGCTAAAGAACAAGTGGCATGGTTTATATATTTTGTATTTTACTATAGATGTAAAGTTGTTCCATGTTTTTGTATGTTGTAGGCTTATTCTAACCATGATAAAAATTAACTGAAAAATCATATAGATGCTGAAAGGGAGTTGTGCTTCCGTTCCCATTGTGAATGCACAATGTCACTGGAGCATTTACAAGTGTTTTGGTTCCTAGAGCTCCAGCAAGGCAGTAGAGCAGTCTGAGCAGCCTCCTTGCAGCTGGTCCCAAATGGGTTCCGTTTGAGTCCTGTGGGTGCATCCTGGTTAGCTTGGGCCTAGCTTCCCAGTGGCAACAGGCACTGAATGATTGATTGATTGATTGATTGAATGAATGAATGAATGAAGAAGGAAGTGAGGAAGAAAGGAAGGAATTTGAAGCATAGGAGGAAAAATACTAGTACAGTATTTAGTGTCTCCATCTCTGTTTGATGTAACTGGTCTAACATGGGACCTGAACACAGAAGTCTATAAACTTCCCAGGTATCTTTAAAGAACAATCAATATAGTTTCTGGTGTGGTGGTTAAGAAACAGACTTCGTCTCACATATATCTGGGTTTAAATTGAGCTCTTTTACTGTTGTTGATTTCTTATCCCCTCTACCATAGTACAAAAATTTACCCTTGAAAAAGTGGTGAAGAAAGAATGCTAGGAGAATAAATCAGGAGACACTCGAGGATCACTAGCTATATAGATCTGTAGCCTTGAGCCTTTGTTATACCTCTGCCTCAGTGGTTACAGTTCTTTCAAATTATCATAAGAAAATATAGGAAGTATATACATAATATATCATTCATAATAGCATGATGATAGTATCAAAGGGAGGATAATTTTAAAAACCTGTGTTATACTATGTTCTGTCCAGTGATATACCATAGAGATTATGAAGAGCATATGTAATATGTAGTCATTAGATACCATATTTGGAAAGAACTGACTACAAACCAGAGCCATAAAGCAAGGTTTAATTTTTCAGTTGAAGATATATACCAATACTACCTTTTCTTTTCTTATATATAGATTTTAAAATTTTTTCTTTAAACAAGAAACACTGTTTTTGTGAAGTTAAAATGCTAGAAATTTATTTTTAAAAAATTGCTGCCTACTTATTTCTTGTAATTTTCCAAATTGGAACATTCTTACCAACTTTATATCCCTTTTTCTCTGTGAACTGAGTTCATATTACACGGTTACATAGAAAGTCAGTGCCAGTCAGTCTAACTGCCATGTTATTTTTAGGAATGGGTAGGAGAACATTGCTTAAAAGAACCTGAAAGATTATGTACGGACAAAGAGCTTATATTGGACCCTGTACTTTCCAACATGCAAGCACAGAAATTGTTGCAGCTCATCTGTTATCCTCATGGCATTAAAGAGTGTACCGAAGGGGACAACTTGCAGAGACAGCACATTAAGCGCATTTTGCAGGTGAGTGGTGCAGCTCAAGCACTGAATTTCTGTCACTTAATATTGTTTGTGATATTGGAAGAGATATCCCCTCCTTTCTCTCTCTCTCTCTCCCTGTCTTTCCTTTCTCCGTCATTTCACATTTTTGACAATTAATTCTGAGTTTTATTCCCCTCATTTATTTATTTATTTTTTGGTGTGGAATTGCCAAGGTTTATTGCTAGGTATGTAAATACTGCTAGTTTAATATATTTATCAGACAAAAGTTAATATTCTGAGCAACACCGTATTTACATGACATATAGTCTGAGAAGGGGCAATTTTAATGCGTTAATCAAGAAATACTAAAATAATGTTGGGGTAGGGTTGACTAGATGTATGGATTTTATTTAGGTGGAAAGCTTGTTTTATTTCTAGTTCTTAGCTGAGTCAGTTACATTAGTTTGATGTTGCTCTTATATGTATCTATGCTGAATATATGTAATAAGATTATAAGCCTTTGATTCATGTAAATTCTTGGTCTATCATTCTTTTCGTTCTGGAGGGATACAATACCACAAGCATTTATTATATGTTAAAACTGAGTAGTCCTAAGGTTCAATTCTTTCTCTTTAAACCAGAATCTTGAGCAGTGGACATTGAGACAGTCCTGGCTTGAGCTTCAGTTAATGATCAAACAGTGCTTGAAGGATCCTGTGAGTATATATTGAATACAGCCATGTGATGAAATCTTGTAAAAGCTAAACCACATTGATGTTTGAGGGTGAAAGAATACATAAGTGCGAGCTTTCTTACGTCTAACTCTAGGGCTCTGGTTCTGTGGCCGAAATGAACAACTTGCTGGATAATATTGCTAAGGCAACCATAGAGGTATTCCAGCAGTCTGCGGACCTAAATAATAACTCCTCCAGTTCTGGCATGAGTCTCTTCAACCCAAATGGTATTGGAAGTGGTGATACAAGTAGCACTAGACAGAATGGAATAAAGACCTTTCTAAGGTATTTTTGTATAGTTTTATTGTTCTATCATTAATGTTTTTACATGAAATAGTAATTTTTATTTCTTTAATAGTTTTTTTTTCATTAAGCAAAAGGAAATATGAAGAAAATAGTTACTGTGATTATTTAATAAGTGAAAGGGTGAAGCTGGGTTGGATGATATGCTTAGCATTTTAAATACTTGGTTAATAGGCTTCAACATGTTGGAACTACTGATGAACTCGCAGGTTTTATTTATGTGTTCACTGTCTCTTGGGATACTGTGTTCCATGGTGAATATTCTATAGAAAACCAGCAGGTTTGGACAAATAATTTGTTTAGAATAGAACCAGTAGGCATATGAAATCGTGAAATCCTTTAATCGTGAAAGGCCAATTGATTTGTGTTTTGGTAAAAAATAGTGTGTTTTAAAATTTAAAACCACTAGTTGTTATTACATTGTTATAAACCATAATATTTTATGTTGTAACTCTGGTAGAAAAGCATATTTTTTGTTGGACAAAACAATGACTGATTTTTGACTGATCAGAAGCCAGAATTAGAAAAAATACTAGAAAGTAGATTCATTTGAAGTGTCCCCCTTGTTATTTTCCTAAAAGTGAGTGGAAGGTATAAGTAAAGGTCTGATCTTTAGTAAGAGGAAGAGTGGGATAGGAGTGAGAGAGGGATTTCAGGATAGCCTGTGTCTGGCTGGCACATCCAAGCTTTGGGAGTTTCTGCCACAGTGGGAGAGCAGAGACTCACACTGGTTCCTGAGTGTAACATGAACACCTGCTTGGGTTTTAGTTCCTCTGAACGCAGGGGCGTGTGGCTGGTGGCCCCGCTCATTGCCAGACTGCCGACCTCTGTGCAGGGACGAGTGCTGAAAGCTGCCGGGGAAGAGCTGGAGAAGGGACAACACTTAGGCTCATCTTCAAAAAAGGAACGAGACAGACAGAAACAGAAAAGGTACGGCTGGAAGGTGTGTCTCTTTCTGTGAAAGTCTGAAAAAACTCCTCAGGTAGTCCCACGTTCTTCAAGTCTTTATACTCAGAGGCCACTAACATTTATTTTTAAATAGAATGAGAAATACTCTGTTAGGCCGGGCCCTGTTCCTAAAGCGTCCCAGGGAGTAACAGTTAGTACACTAGTTTTCACTTCTGTCTTTGCATCCAAATCACTGCTGTACTTCTGGGCCATCCTTCAGGTCAGGAAAACCAGATTGGCCTCTCTACCTGCCATATGCATTTCATTTTGAATGACTTCTCATTTTCTGAGTTAAGTGCTGATGTTATAATAAATACAATTATTTTTAGTTCTGGCATGCTAGATCCTGAAATTGTTGCTAATATTTCTGGCATATTAGGTCTTGACTACAAAGCAGAATCTCTAAGCCACCAAACCTAATATTTTGTAATAATTAATTTTATGCCTAGGAAAAGGTTTGTAGCAGTTGCTTTTGAAAGCTGGTCATATTATTGAGGAACACTAGGACTTCATATTGTAAATTTAGCATCATAGGAGTAAAGGAAAAAGTTATAATTTTTGCCATTTTATAAAAACACCAAGCATTTTTCTTATTCCGTCAATAATGCTGTCGTTTCTATCCTTTACTGCCATCTTATGAAATGCTACTTCCTGTATAAATTCACTGTAGAGATGGACTTTAAGTTTGTCCCAGCAGTTGTGTGGCATATGCTCTCATGTTACCTGCTTCTTACAGCGGAGAAGCTGTGGCAGTACAAAGTTACTTAGTTGCTCTAGGATGCTCAGCAAAGGAGAGGAAAGATGTTTAAGCCTGGCCTTTCACAGTCTTTGCCAGTATGGATTAGCCACTCAGAAGATGCAGATGTGATTTTCCCAGTGTGTTTGCTAGTGGATGATGATGTGTGTGCTGCTTGACTTTCCAGGAGGACAGAGGACTCCCAGAGGTGGAAGGTACTTCTGAAGCCAGTGACTCTCAATCCTGCCCACATTGGAGGGAGCTGATTGAAATATTCTGACTATATTTCATTTTAACAAATCTTTATTTATAGCCTATAGTTTTTCAGTTGTTCTCTGATTAAGAATACTTTATTAAAATGTCAATTTAGAATAGAGGTTTTTGCCAAGGGCCTTGAAGCCCCTTAACCAGTAGAGGTGTGATGGGCTGTGGTACTGGTGGGCACTAGAGGGCGCTAGCAGCAACCTAGGCCTGGCTGTGTAAAATCCCATTTTACAAAGACCCTGCTGTTTGATCTCAGAAACTGTGGTGAAAAACAAAGCAAATATCAGAAATAATCACAGCACACGTAGAGGCCACTTTCTTAGACTTTAAGAGTTTTGGGTGAAGTTTTTCTCAATTCTCATTTTATTGGGTAAATAAATAAATAAATATTCTTTCTGTTGTATATTTTAAGATTCTACTTATTGATGCAAATTATAAATTCATGATCCTCCCCTACTCCCCACCACGCATTGACATACAATATGGACTTACACTGCTTATGAATACCTTCCAGGGTAATAAAGCCTAGTAAGTCAGATAGAAGCATTGCAGTTGCTTTTAATCTCATAAGTAGAGGTATGATTGAACTTTTCAAGTGGTTCAGATAATTTCCACCCCCTCCTATATAATAGTAGAATGAATAAGAGCCAGTAACCCAAAGGAGAAAGCATGAATATTAGAACAGGAAACAGTCTGTTCTTTTTAACTCAATTTACCGTCATGACTTCCTTTGCAGCATGTCTCTTTTGAGTCAACAGCCTTTCCTCTCACTGGTCCTCACCTGCCTTAAGGGACAAGATGAACAGCGAGAAGGCCTCTTGACCTCGCTTCAGAATCAAGTTAACCAGGTAGAGTACAGTATAATGGTGAGCGAGGCAGCTTTCTTTCTAATGGTATTCACTGGTTTTCCTTCAAATACAAAGATTAAATAAATAAAGTCACCAGCTGTCTTGTTGAGATGCTGAGAAGTAATAATCTGTGCCCCATTCTCAAACCTGGCATTCTAGTCACCTCAAGCTGAACAACTTTATAATATGATGTATATAAAATAATACACATGTACAGATGCTAAAAGTAAATCTTTACATGTTCCCTATACCTTTGAAACATGATACCCGCCCCTCTCCTGACTGTCTGCCTCACGTGTGAAGATCTGGAAAAGTCTGTTGTAATAGGGATGGTATGAGGATGAAGAACATGCCCCTCCTCCTCAGGCTGGGCAATCTTGACCTGACTCTGAGGTACAGGAAATCAGTTTTCTTGGCCACCAAGATATCATTTTGATCCCAGTTGAATGCATAAGAAATTCACTTGTAAATCAGAAGGTATATTGGTTCATTTGCAAAGAATTGGAAAGTTACCTTCCACTAGCCCTGGTTTTCTGATCAGTGTCTGAAGCACTTGGCATTCTATGAACTGTGTAGACACTGGACAACATGAAACAAGGAAACTGGGTAGCTGGGGCTGTATAAGCCATTCGTCTGGGTGTAGAGCCAGCTGGAGCCCTCCTTGGGGTACTGTGACTTGTGATGCTATATTTTTCTCCTCGTTGTTACTTTGTGGACATGGACCCTTGTTTTTCTCATCATCTAGAATAAAACTTACAGTGGGGCCATTATTGTTGACATTTGCTGTCTTCTACCAGTTACAGCCTTGCTCAGCCACACTTGTCATAGTTGCTTGTTTCTGTACCTTAAACTTGCCAGACAAATTTTACTTTTAATGTCCACACATCTTTTCTTCCCTTTAGCTAGAAGGATTCCTTTGGGGATACTAACCTTGTTTCCCTTCGCTTTATTAAGGTGCTTTATTAAGGTCTCTGTTCAGATGTTACCTTCTTTTTTTTAAAAACAGGGTCTCACTTTGTAGTTCAGGATGGCCTTGAACTCACTATGTAGCCCAGGCCAGCCTCGAACTCACAGCAGTCCTTCTGCCTCTGCCTCCTGAGTGCTGGGGTTACAGGTGTAAGCCACCACACCCAGAACTGTGTTATGTGATTACTAGGGATTGAACTCTGTACCTTGCATTTGCTAGGCAGATGCTGGAACCAGTGAGCTAAATCCCCAGCTCCAGATGCTTCATTTGAACTGAACCTTGATCATTTTGTCAGAATAGGACTTTGTTGTTCTTACTCCCCTTACCCTGTGTTCATTTGTCAACGAGTATGTAAACTCCTTGAGAGCTATGGGTGTAACTGTCTTGAACCTCAGTTCAAACTTGGAAGAGGCCCACATCTTTTTCACATGAGATCTGGGAAGTGCTCACTTCTCCCTGATGGTGCACTGCACTCCCAGGTCAGCGGGTGGCACGGGCTACTTCTGCATGTGTCTCATTTCACCTCTTGTAAAATGACTCTCCTCAGATACTGGATTTTTCTTGTTCTTGTTTGGTGTTTGTTTGCTGGTGTCACTGATTCTGGGCTGTAGCTCAGTGTGGCTGCCTCACCTCAGCAAACTTTTCCTTCCCCAGCATGCTATGAGTCAATGAGAAAATTATGCTACTTGGTTAAGTGATGTACAAGATGCTCCATTTTTCAAAATGGTATACCTTCTATGCATTCTTTTTATTCAAGGATGAAATTTAAGATAGCAAATCTGAAACATGGCACCAGTGTAACCAACTGTCCAGTATTTATCTTTGTAGGCCAATGAAGCAGTGTATTTTTTAGAATTTATGAATCTTTTATTTGATGTCCTTTAAATCATTTTGTCATACTTTGTATATAATTGAGTGAGATTTTATTTTCCTTCCTGGGAAGGCAGATGAACAGAGAAATAGCTAGGCTTTTGTCTTCATGAAGAAAAGAGAGAAAAGCTAAAATTTTATACAACCTTGTTAATTTGTTAAAGCAGAAGTTGTTTTCAGCTGTTTATAACAAAACTCAAATATGAAAAAATTCAAGAGGTGAAAGTTTTTTTTCTTTTCTCTTTTCCCCCTAATCTTAGATTTTAAGTAACTGGAGAGAGGAACGATACCAGGATGATATAAAGGCCCGGCAGATGATGCATGAAGCTTTGCAGCTGCGCCTAAACTTGGTAAGGAGCCTCCCTTGTGTTCTCCTCCATTAACATACACACTGGGCATGTGACAGCACCTCCACTTCCAACCTGTGCTGTGAGGAAATGCTGCCGTCCCAGTTAGCACCCCCTCCCCCATTTGCCTCCAATAACCACTTCCCTTTCTCCTGAGCCTTCTCTTTTTCTTCCTGTGGGAGCTGAGTTCTAAAAATAGTGGTTATTTTAAGCACTGATTTGCCTTCTCCACTCTATCCCTGTCAAGTGAACTCTTTAGTCATGCAAATCTCTTGTGCTTAAGAGTGGGTCTCAGAAGACTACTTAGAGATGTTTTGACTTTTGCTATTCTTATTTTAAAAATATTAAAATCCTTCAGCCAAAATTGTGACAGACTTTCCATCAGACTGATCAGAAAGACAGTTCTTATAGAGATATTTTATAGATATTGAAAATTCCTCACATATTGTACATTCCTTTGAACTTTTCTTTCCAGCTGGACAGACCCAGATGAAGGCTGCCCTGGGAGGTGACAGCCCTGATGTGTTAACAGTCATTTTTCACCCAGTCCCCACACAGTAAACTGCAGGCCTCCAGGCAATATGATCCCAGGCTTAGATGCAACAGTAATTGAAAGATACAGAGGGGAAGATAATCAGCTTATACTGTTTTGACAGTGTTCAGGTTCATCTTAATTATCATTACAGCATAAAACTGAGTATCCTGAAAGATTAGGAAGCAAATTATTTTTTGTTGCTGCCCACAGTCAAGTATTCTTTAGTTTTTGAAAAACCAAAATGTGCTAAAGAATCCATTTTAAAACAGTGATAGCTAAGTGAGAAAGAAGACAGTCTTTAACCTAGAAAGTAAGGCCTAGCTCCTCCCTCCCTCCCTTCCTCTCATGTCAAAACAAACTTTTTATTGTATTTTGTGTGGTAGGTAGGAGGAATGTTTGACACGGTACAGAGGAGCACCCAGTGGACAACGGACTGGGCCCTTCTGCTCCTTCAGATAATTACTTCTGGAACTGTTGACATGCACAGTAACAAGTATGTTGTTACTATTTCTTGTTTATTTTACTACATTTGTACATGGAATAAGCTTTGATATACTGAGCAAATTCTACCACATCTTTGTTAACTCAGGTGCCATGAAAAGTTTTGTGCCTTCATTAGAAATGCTCAATAAATCAAGGGTTTCTTGGCTTGCCTTGAAGATTAAAAGAGCATTCTTTCTCTTCCTAGTGAATTATTCACAACAGTGCTCGACATGCTGGGTGTTTTAATCAATGGAACATTAGCCTCTGACCTATCAAATGCGTCCCCGGGGGGATCTGAAGAGAACAAACGTGCATACATGAATTTAGTAAAGAAACTGAAAGTAAGTTTGTGGCTAGCTCGTATCCTGAAGTCAGATTGTTTCTGGAATTCATTATCTAGTGTGTTTTATTTAAAATTCCTACCCACTATTTAATTTAATGTGGTCATTTGCTGTTCATTTTATCTTAGTTTACCAATGCCTATGAACTAGAAGCTTGCAATGCTATAAATTTTTCTTTAAAAACACAGATTATATTCAGAAAACATGTTTAATGTTTAAATAAACCTTAGAAATGTGGTATCAAATATAAGACCAAGATATTAACATCAGATTTAGGATAAACTTGCACATATACTTGAATAATAAACATCTACTTTATATTTGTGAATCTGTTTACATGTACTATCACCACAGTCTTTGAAATAAGCTGTAAAACATAACACAAAGAAGAAAATATAACTGATGGCCTTACAAATAAATTTAACTGATGATTACCTTGTGATCTGACTCTGGGTACAAGAAAGTGTTCCGTGCTGCAGCTTCTGTCTTCTGAGTACAAATGCTACTCTAGATTTTTGTCATTTCAGCACTGTGATATTTGTTGCATAGAAAGACTGCTTTATGTGTGTTCTATTTTCTACTTCAATAGAAGAAACGAAACAGACTCACTCACCACTGATTTGGAGTTCTTCCATAGACTATATTCATGATTAAAGAACATGACAGCTTTGAAAAAGGAAATGTTTCATAGGGGAACTTCCTTCTTGTTAACTTCATTATAATTTCTAAATTTCTGTTCCACTCATTTCCATCCCCCTCCCCTCTCCCTCCCTCTGTTTTTCTTTTTTTCCCAGAAAGAGCTGGGAGACAAGCGGTCAGAAAGCATCGACAAAGTTCGACAGTTGCTACCTTTGCCAAAACAGACATGTGATGTCATCACTTGTGAACCCATGGGTTCTTTGATCGACACAAAGGGAAACAAAATTGCTGGATTTGACTCTATAGATAAAAAACAGGCAAGAGTAAATGTTTTCTCTCATTGTAAATGTATCTGTTTATTGAATGAAGCAATTTTTATCTTCTTAAGGTATATAAAAAAAATCAGCTTTTCCGTTTCTTGATTTCTTAAAGTTATATTCTTATCTTAAGTGCAGTGGTCATTAGTATTATAAATAGGTCAGCTCTTTGAAGAGCTTCACTTGGATGTTTACCTGAATTTTAAAAAATGTTTACATAAATTTAAATAAATTTCTAAATCTGCCAAGGGAAACCCTAGTGAAAAACAACAACAACAACAACAACAACAAAAAAAAAAACTCAAAGACAAATTCCATTTTTACTTTTGAATTACAAGCAGAATATATTTGGATAAGAAAATTTTCTTTTGTAAGTATCTTTATGTACTCACTAAGCTGTTTGAAGGAGAATTATTTTAAAAGTTATGATACATTCTTATCAAACAACAGGACTTGGACATTTGTTTTTTATGACATATCTTTAAACATTCTCTGAAAATAGAAGAAGATTCTATTCTCTGAAATAGAAGAAGATTGGTCAGTTACTCTTTCATTGTGCTAAACAAACACAGAAAACAGTGAGGAGGAAACTATGAAGATAAAAGTCGGGGACCCTACCCACAGAGAAGCAGTCAGACAATAACAGTGTGAGGGCGTTTCTGAGCTGTGGTACAGAAGGGGTGTGGGGGGACACTGACACAAGCCACCAAACTCAGACAGGGGAAGGTCAGAACAGAGTTCCGAGGATAGTTAATAGGTGGGTAATTTTGAAGGATGAAGAATTAGTTGAGGATACTGTGACAAGGCAGAGGGAAGAGTTTACTTAAAAATGAAAGAATGTATTTTATAGGAAAAGTGCAGTACAGTGTTATCATCGTTCAGGGTAATTGAAGACCCAGTACCAGTACAAAGCTGTAGTTATGGTAGGTTGAATGTGGGTTGTGTAAATGAGACATCCAGATCTTTATAACCAGGAAAATGGGCTCACCTCTAGACAAGTGTTTGGAAACAGTTAATTTATAGGTAGGAATTGATTGGTTTTAGAAGAGACCTCCCACAATGTACTAACATTTTATGGATTGAAAAGTTATTTGAGGGCCATTTGCAGGCAAAACATGTTCAAATTAACATTTAAGGAGAAGTTCTAAGAGAGAATAACTAATGTCAAAAGTAAATTTTTACATTCAGAAATATATTGGCATTCCTCTTCTGGAGTCATTAAAGATAAACTGAAATTGAAAGATTTTATTTGTGCCTGTTGGTATCATTTAATTCTATGGTAATATTAGTGTGTTCAGAGATTGGCTTATTGAGTACATGAAAAGTTCCAGTATCAAATCAAGTCCATACAGGTTTGGGCTGAAATTAAACATGAACCCAGTTAGAGGATGACTCTAAATTGATATTAAACTTTATATTAGCTTAAAAATAATAAATTCTGGAGATTTATAGCTGGCTATATTTGATATAGTATAATAGTCTTTGTAGTATACTTTAGAAACTTTTTTTTTTACTAAAACAGATTACATGCAAAGTACCCTTTTGCAGTGAAATATGCTAGACTGCCTTCCTTTGCCTGCACAGCGCATTGTATGGTGTAAAGAACTGTGGAAGTGACCTGAATGTCTGAATGCTCAGTGTTGTTCTCCAGGGACCTGGCTGGTAGCCCTCACCTGGCTGTGCTGATTCTTTAAGGTTTAGACCAGCAAAAGTACTCTGTATCTGTGTCTAAGCAGCCTGGGCTGTGACACAGAGTATTATCTTACCACAGGGTCTCCAGGTCTCCACGAAACAGAAGGTGTCCCCATGGGACCTGTTCGAAGGTCAGAAGAACCCTGCTCCTCTATCATGGGCTTGGTTTGGGACTGTCCGAGTGGACCGTAAAGTGATCAAGTACGAGGAGCAGCATCACCTCCTCCTGTACCACACACACCCCACGCCCAAGCCCCGAAGCTACTACCTCGAGCCACTGCCCCTGCCTCCTGAGGAGGAAGAGGAAGAGCCCACATCTCCCGTTTCTCAGGAACCAGAAAGGAAATCAGCAGAGCTGTCAGATCAGGGAAAAATCACCGCCGATGAAGAGAAGAAGACCAAGGGAAGAAAGCGCAAGACGAAATCCAGCTCACGAGTTGATGTGAGTGGGGGAACTAAAGTGATTGACTCATGAATTAGATGCCTAGGAGTATAACTAAACTGTAAAAATTATGCCACCAAATTTCTGTAGTAATCATTGCTCCCCTAGAAATGGATGCCTCAATTTTGGACACTGCTTAAATGCCGGTGGCCTCTTCTCATTCAGTCTTCCCGCCAGTGCTCCTTTGCATGGAACTCCTATTCCATTTGATCCAGCTTGAGGATCCCTACAGTCTGGTATCCTAACCTGCCAGTCCTCAGGCACGGTGTCTTGTCTTCAGATACAAAGGCCCTAAGCTCACGTCATTCCCCAAGAAAGCCTGGTCATATTCCCTGCTCTTTTTTCCTTCTTGAGACTGCTGTTTTCTAATAGGATGTATCCTTTTGGAAAATTGCAGGACTCTGAGATTCTGATTCTTCCTCATTCTGTAGCACTAGACTAGAGAAGGGAAGGCTGCTAAGGGAATTAAGACCTTCTGGCATGGTCAGAGCTACACCCTCAGTGAGGCACTTCTTAAGCTGAGGAAGTGTTGAAACTCGGTTGCATTAATTTGCAAGAGACTAGATGAACACTCTTGCTTTCCATCTTCTCTTTTATAACAACAGCTTTATATACTAGGGTAGGAAATATTTCAACTACATAGGAAGCATTTACATTAATTGTTTGTGTAATATGTGCAGCTGAACATTTTTTAATCTTTATGTTAAAGGATTATCCCCAGAGCAACATATACCGAGTGCCACCCAATTACTCACCTATTTCCTCTCAAATGATGCACCATCCTCAGTCCACCTTGTGGGGTTACAACCTCATGGGCCAGCCACAGCAGCCCGGGTTTTTCCTCCAGAACCAATCTCTTACTCCAGGTATGTGACAAGAGAATAGAGTTGGATGAGCTGTAGCTTAGGGATCTCTTCTGTTTTAACCTGAAGCCTTTGCAGAACTTAGGAATTTGAAGAACTAAGCATTTAGTTAACAATTTTGTAATCCCCCACTCAAAATGTGTTCACCTTCTCAGAGAAGATTTGAGCTGGGTATGGTGGCATGTGTCTGTAATCTTAGATACTTGTGAAGCTATGATAGTAAGAGTGCTTGAGCCCAAGATTCCATGGCCAGCACAGATAACCACGTCTCAAAACAAATAAGAATATTAAGGGCCAAGGATTTAGCTCAGTGGTTCTGGTGCCTATCTTGCAAGCGCAAGGACCTGAGTTTGATCCCCCGGTAACCACATACAGTTCTGGGTGTGGAGACTCACACCCAGCAGCAATCAGTACCACATACCACAGTGCCAAGTGCGATGGCTCATGCCTATAATCCCAGCACTTGGGAGGCAGAGGCAGGAGGATTGCTGTGATGTGAGTTGGAGGCTGAGCTCAGGACCAGCCTGAACTATAAAGCGAGACCCTGTCTGAAAAAAAAAAAAAAAAGAATATTAAATGTAAATTACAAAAAGCAAGCTAGACTTAATGATAAATGTAGAAGTTAACAATTGTATTTTCTTTTTAGTCTTTTGAATTTAAAAGTGCATGTGAACCTTACAGCTAAACTTTATGATGTCAAAGTGAAAAACACAGGGCTCTAAGTTGGAGACGACTTTGTTAAAGCACATACCCAAGATGTATCACTAGATACTGTATAAGAAAACACATTTTAAGCATTATCTTTGAAGATTATATGAGTAAATTAATAGCTTTTTATACAAAGAGGAATCCTGTGAAGTTATGGAAGAATATATATAGTGTGATTGCATCTGTGTATATTTTAAATGTAAAACAGTCCTTCCTCACACCCATGTATACATATCTTTACCTAGCTCTCACATACATACATACATACATACATATGATTAAGATGCATACATATGATTAAATTAAGGATATAATAAATATCTTATCAGAGTAGCCTTTGATAAAAGTTGAGAAAAATCATTAGGAATGTGCAAAGGATTTTAGATACATTTACAACATTTTATTTCTCTAGTTAACTCAGAAGTATGAGATTATAGAGGTTTGGAAAATGAAAAGAAAATAGATAAAAAAAGTGGCGTAATGCCAGTACTCTGGGAGGCCAAGGCAAGATAAAAATTTGAGCCCAGCCTGGGCAACTCAGCAACTTAGAGATATCTTGCATTAAATAATGAAAAAATTTAAAAAGGGGTGGAGCATATTCTCAGTGTGAAAACCCGGAATCAATTATCAGTACACAAAGAGGGAGCGAGTTGTCTTAATTTTCTAAAAGTTTCCCCTTTTCCATAAATAAATCAGTTGTGCTATCCTATAATTCCAATTCTTACTATAATGAAATTGCTTGACATGTTACTCATTTAACTTCCCTTTGCTCATCAAATTGTCTCCAAATGTCATCGATGCCTTAATAAGATATACTACTGTTTGTGATACTAGCCTTTAAAATGATCTAGATTTTCTAGGTGAACAGTTTTAAAATGTTTGTTCCCACCACAGAAGTTGTTTTTACCAAAGATAACTTTTGTGAATAATTGAAGTTTTTCTCCTATATTCGTAAAAAAATACACTGTAGCAAATGAAGGCTCAGTATCTGCTATGAAGCCATCAAGTTGAAAAACTTTTTTTCTAGCTAATAAAAAGCTCGTGACAAATTATGTATGCAGGTATGTTCAGGGTTTCCTTTAGTTTCTTTAACAACAGTATAATCAACTTTTCTAGTTTATTTGATTTTAAGTCTCTAAAAAAGATTTGTGGTTTGAAGTTTTGAAGTATTTCAAGTTTTCGAAGTATTTTCATGCCCTTTTATTACAAAATAGACATTTTTATTTTGCCATAATAAAAGAACTAAAATATTATGAGCTTTAGATTTGTTTAAAAGACAAAAAGGTGTTTATGGCTGGCACAGGACATGGGGCAAAATACATCACCGAGGCAGCATGTAATATGCAAGTAGTATATCCCTGAGTGCCTGGTGTAATTTTAAGCCCACAGAATTCCAAAATTATCCCTCAACTTCTTGTCCCTCACATTTCATCAACTGTGTGACTTCTTTGAAGCCATTTTAAAAGATTACAGTTAACTCCTGTGTTGCCCTCCCCATGTTTTGAAAGTGATATAACTCTTCACAGACCTTAAACGTTTGAAGCAGGTAGGACAGTACATTAGTTTCCCTTTTGTTCATAATGTGAGACTGACTTAGAGGGAAACATTTCTGTATTTTGATAAAATAAGGAAAACTTATTTTTAACATGCTCAGAAAATCCTTTTTGTTGCCTTGGAAGGAGGCTCCAGATTGGACCCTGCTGGTTCCTTTGTTCCAACCAATACCAAGCAAGCTCTGTCCAACATGCTGCAGCGGCGCTCAGGCGCCATGATGCAGCCACCCTCCCTTCACGCCATCACATCACAGCAGCAGCTGATCCAGATGAAGCTTCTGCAGCAACAGCAGCAGCAGCAGCAGCAGCGCCTCCTCAGGCAAGCCCAGACTCGGCCCTTCCAACAGGTTTGTCCAACTCAGCCCTGCAGCCCTCTGCATTTAATTAACCTCCTCTAGCTAGGGATGGGCTTGGTGGTGGTGCATTCTTCCTCCATGGAATGAATATAAATATCCCCATGCGTGTGTGTGTGTGTGTGTGTGTGTGTGTGTGTGTATGTTTCTTTTGTACAGATTTATAATACCTTATTTTCTTGAAACTATCTTTCACAATGAGAAGTTCTAATGACTTTCTAATCCTTTGAAACACCCAAACCTTTTATTCTTGAAGTGATCTTCTCTGAGTGTATATTCCCTGTTATAATTATTTCCATGTATTCATTTGTATTCCTTTTAGCTATACTTTCATGTATTATTTTTTAATTTGTTACCTCAGATTGTGTCTCTGAAGCTCTGATGTCTCCTACATTTTCTCCTGCAGAATCATGCCTTGACTTTGTTTTTAGTGTATGACTTGAGGTGTAGCAGAATGTGGACATGTTTAATTCTTGATTC
Organism: Petromus typicus; assembly: GCA_004026965.1. NCBI lineage: Eukaryota > Metazoa > Chordata > Mammalia > Rodentia > Petromuridae > Petromus > Petromus typicus. The sequence continues at coordinate 133,207 of PVIR01000476.1, forward strand.
ATATTATTTCTATTTTTATACCCTACAACTCAGTTTTCTTTTGAGATAGTAATGTTGTTTAACAAAACACTGGTGAAGGTTGTCCTACACTTGGCAGAGACTCATGGAAACTATGCATTTATACAAGTAATTTAAGTAAAAAGAATGAGATAAGGTTGTGACTTTTTGTTTTATAATTTCTGTGTCTGTTCTTATTTTCCACCTTTTATAAAACCAGCATGCACTATTTGGAGGGTAATCACTAACACCAGTAGAGAACTTACTATATGCCAGAACACTGCTAAACATTTTAAATGCATTAATTGGCTCAGAACTCATGAGAACTCTAGGGTACCTGAATTAGGTACGTTGTGATCCTCAAATAGAGTAGCTGGTTTGCATTTGTATTCTGCTTAAGAAAAACTACAAGACTTAACAGCAAGAAATGTGAATGCTTTTAAAATTTTTCTGTCTTTTGATCACTTTCTAAACATGTCTCTATTGTATACCTCATGGCAATTTTGTATTTGAGTCATGGATTTGGGGGAATTAGAATTAATCATTCATGCTTAGAAATAGTTTTTTTATTTGAATTAAAAGAAGGACAAAAGAAAAAAATAGTTCTACTGCATGAGGATGTAAACAACAGTTACTACATGTTGGTCTCAGCCGCTAGCCATTGCTTTAGCTTTCTGCCTGTCAGGTGACACAGACCTAACTTGCTTCCTACACATAAGGATAAAATACCTAAAATTACTGATTTTGGTGATGGAAGCAACACTTTTGGAGCTTTGTAAAGCATCATTTTGGTTTTAGCACTTATTGGGAATGAGAAAATATAGTTAGGGCATTGCTTAAAATCTTTACTGAGATCAAAACATTTACTAGAAGTTGATAAACCATTCTACTAGAAAAAACTTTGCTGCCTTTTTGCCAGGATCTCACCACTAGGTATGGCAGTGTCAGCCGGGCAGAGCAATGGGGTGACCGAGCCGAGGGGCTAGGATGAGAAATAAGTAAAGATAGGACAGTGGGACTTGGAAGGACTCATCAGTCAATACTGAATGAACGCCACGTTTATTTAACAGCCTTCTTTTATACGCTTCTTAAGTACTGCCCTTGAGCCAACTAGCTTCGTTCACATGTACAGAAAAGAAAAAAGTTAGTGAAAGAACTGGTGGGTGGGGTGCGCTGACAATATTCTTAATTTAATCTGGCATGAGGGTGTGTAAAGGTTCTTAGTTTAACCTGGTATGAGGGTGTGTAAAGGTTCTTAGTTTAATCTGTTATGAAGGTGTGTAAAGGTTCTTAGTTTAACCTGGTATGAGGATGTGTAAAGGTTCTTAGTTTAATCTGGTAAAGACAGTAATTATCCTTGAGGAAAGTAGACAATGTTGAGCTCTGATCCAGAAATCAGGCCAACTTTTTCTCTCCTGCATGGGCAGCCATGACACTGTAGGAAAGGGCTCCCAACACCTTTTAAGATAATAAGGCCTAAGAAAATGTTGCCTTGTTTAGCTTTTCATATATTTTTTAATCACACAGTATAATTCCCCTTATCTGTAGCCCACATCCCAACTCTTGTTGCTGAAATTAGCTTTGAAGTACTGCAAGTGGCTCTGAGCCCTGGGAAAAGCACACCAGGCCATTGGCAGGTCAGGATGCCTGCCCTCAAAAGCTTGTTTCCTAATAACTGATTCAAGTTATTTCACTTACAACAAAACATTCTAAAAGAAATCTGACAGAATGATCTATATATGGTCAGAGATATCTTTGCATATGTGGAGAGGAAAGTTTTTTGACCTAAAATGTACATGGTGATGTGGTTATTCTCACAGCTTCCTCAAGGCACTGAGTGGATGACATCCTGTTCTTCTGTCCCACTCAGATTATACTGAACATACTGATGGAAATTACAGACAGTCCATTCCTTTTCTTACTGGTTTTTTTTTCTTTTCTTTCTTTCTTTTTTTTTTTTTTAAGTGTATTTTTCTTAAAACAGTACTGGGTATTGAAACTAAAGCTTTTGTACTGAGCTACATCCGCAGTCCTTTTTAATTTTTTTTATTTTGGGACAGAGATTGACTAAGTTGCCAAGATTGGAGCTTGAACTTAAAATCCTCCTGCCTCAGCCTCCCACAATACTGAATTTAGAGTCATGTGCTGATTCTTTGTACCAATTCTGTTCTAATGTTGGAATTTTCAAATTTTTTCATTTAAACTTTTGAAGTCAGAAACATTAAGAAATGGTGCATTGTCAGCTTTATAGCTTCACAAGAACAGTTGTACAATATTTAGTTCCCCTTTTCCTTTGGCATGTTCCTTTAATAACTGAAACTTGCCTTTAAATCTCGAGTGCTTTCTCGAGCTGCATGCCTGTTACTCTGTTGTAATTCTTCAGGTGTTGGATAACTGAGAAAGAGGTGGTCATTCTAAAAATGAGAAATGCTTGCATCGTATATTCATGGGCACAGTAATCTATACAAATAGGTAACATTCACGTGTACTATCTTCTATGTTGTCTGCACTTAGGAGTTTCTATGGAAGTGTTAGTAGCTGTCCTCTTCTCCTAATGGATAATGTATGAGTTGTGACTATCTCTAGAGTCTAGGTGAAAATGGTGTCACTACAGGGAAAATTCTCCTCTTAATAATACTTCCAAGTCTATAGTAAAAACATGGAACATCAGTAATCTTGCTGAATTGTTATAGAATATGATGTTAGGCACAGCTACTTGCTTTTCTAAATACTGAACATTTTATGATAAGAATACAGAAACATTGATTCTCATTTTGGAAATAATATTTTCTCAGGTTAAATATTGACAAATGAGTGAATTTCTCTTACTGTAAAAAGGATAATAACTCCTCCTGGTTTTTGGTTTCTTATAGAGAAAAATATGTATTCCATTTCTCCTGGTCTTTATAATTTCATTATTCAAGAAACATTTCCTATAATGTAGCAAGCACATTGGAAAATTTCCATTATTCTTCATCTTCACAATTGATTGTGGAATTTCAGCAGCTCTTTTATGGCCTGATTAATTCCTCTAGACCTTGGGTGTGAGTGCTTCCAATAGCAATTTTTCCATAACCTACTTTTCTTTTGACATCAAGCATTAGGCTTTTTAATGTCTTATACACTGTATCATCCTTTCATCTGCTAAGCACCAAATACAAATCTGAGATGTTTATGAAATGAACAGCTATTTTCAGAAGCCTAGAGCTTCCTATTAGCTCAAGTCTTCAGCGAGGTGATTTTTATCCACATCCTCAGCTGTCGTCTTGGGTACTTCCAGAAGTCCTCATCCCTGCATTGACCTCTGCTATGGTTGTGTTAAAAAACTACCTGCATCAGAGGAGACAAATTCCTGAATTTATGTTGTGATCCCTTTACTCTTCCTACCTAATGGGGAAAAGTTGACTCATGCAGAAACCAGCTAGATTTTCCAATACACAACAAAAACTAACACAACATAGTCCCTCTAGTTCTACTGCAGAGACCATCCGTGAGCTTGAGTGAGTCATGGAATTTTCATGGACTGTCTTCTGTTTCCCCAGCATGGTCTTAAGACAGTGTTCAGTGTCTAGTCAAATGGGTTTAGTGTATTTTACAACTTTAGTGTCTGTGGACATGCCTGAAGGATGGCCTATCTCTATCCTTACTCATTGTCTGTTGTTGAGAAGAGGCTCAATAGACTTGTTGCATTTCCTCTCTGTGCTCAGAACCTCATCTGTGGATGGAAACTAATCTAATACTTAGACAAGGTGGTTGTGAAAATAGTGATTAGTACATGTTGCAGCCCTTAGAATACTGGCTGGCTCATGGTAAATGCTCAGAAATGTTAGCTACTGTATTTACTATTCCTGTTCTTTTAGTATTATATTCATAGTTTTTCTTTACTTAAAGTAATCTTTTAAGATTATGTTAAGCATTAAAAGAGATGCTTATCTCATGCATATCAAATGCTTTCTTGCATAAAGGAGTATTGTTTAGTTCTTTTGGTTTCTTAGAGTATGTTTTTATTGTCCAAATTCTGTGATAGGAACTTTAGAAGGAATCATTTTAATTTCAGTGTGGAAAGTATTATGGTATTTTATTTTCTTTATGTTCTGGGAAATATCAAAAAACATACAGGGCTGGGGATTTGGCTCAGTGGTTCTGGTGCCTGCCTTGCAAGCGCAAGGACCCAGGTTCAGTCCTCGGTAACCACATACAATACTGGGCATGGAGACTCATGCCCAGCAGCAATCAGTACCACATACCACAGTGCAGGGCATGGTGGCTCACGCCTGTAATCCCAGTCCTCAGGAGGCAGAGGCAGGAGGATTGCTGTGATGTGAGTTTGAGGCTGAGCTCAGGGCCAGCCTGAATTACAAAGTGAGACCCTGTCTCAAAAACAAACAAACAAACAAACAAATAAAAAAAAACCATTCAATATTGTTTACAATAATATAAAACATTGCTTGCATTATTTTTCCCATCATCCTTTCCCTGCACTCGGAGCTTATTTTTTGAGAGCAGGATCTTTCTTCCCTTCCTCTACAATATCAGTCATTTAAGGGAGGGGCTGAATTTCAGAAAGAATCTTCAGCTTTGATGCAGAAAAAGGGTTATTTTCACCTTACTGGGTGGTGCTCTTTCATCTTGATTTCCGTCAGTGCATGAAGATAATTTTGCTCTTGTTTGTAATGATTAGTGCCTGATCCTTTAAGAGTCTAAAAGAAGAGAGACAAAAGAATAAGTATCTAACATAAATTCATTGGTATAGCTTTGGAAGAAAGCAGTGGGTATAAACTACTGGTAATGGATCGTGAGAATTTTCCTGAAAGTTGAGGGAAAATTTATGACAAAGGAGAGAAATGCCCTGTTATAGCTTGTAGAAACTTGTATACAGATTAGATTATCAACTATGGAGCAGATCTGTATCAAAATGAAAGAATTAGGTAATTAAAGGAAGGAAGAACTACTGAGTCAGAACCTCCCAGAACTGGCTTGCTGGCGAAAGTGTATCAGTGACTTCATGAAAACATGCCTTTCTGGTTGATGAGACAAATGTAAGTTGAACAAACAGCCTGTGGTTCAGTAACTGATCTCATAGCCCGGGGATATGTTACTAGTTTGGATTATGTTACCTTCCTTTCGTTTCCTCTTTCTCTCCCACTCACTCTTTAGAGATGTATTACAAGAATACAGATAGACTATAATAATAGAAATATAAATGTACAGAGATGATGAATTATGTATCTATACCAAAAAATGGTAAAAGAGGTGTCATTTGCTTACAAAATTCTTTCTATACTTTCCAATCCTTAAAATAGTTAAACACTTTTTTTCAAAATCCTTGTCTTTATGTTTGGCTCTAAACTTAGCTCAAGGAAATTTTTAATATTTCAGTCACTGTATTTGTTGGAATACAATTATGAAAATGTTAAGCAAGTAAATCATTTACCTGTGATGTAGCATTCCCCTCCCCTCCCCGGTATTCAGTTGCCTTTTCCAACCACATATCCTGTGCTTGTGTGAGCAGGGGTAGCACCATAAATATATATTCGTTGTCTCTGGTGGTCAGTGTCATGTGTGGTTAGCCTGAGGCTCTATGTTCACTTTCATTTTCTGGGCATGGAGGTATCTAATCATGTCTTCCAGCAACATCTGACCTATTGACTTATTCGCTCACTATCCTGTCGGTTTAATGTGACACGAATTTTCTGGGTGCTCCCAAGGATTTCAGCTGTGAGGGAGTCTGGCCCCTAAAGGTTCTCACTTAGCTGCAGTGAGGGTCCAATTCTGATACCTCCCTACTTCTTTTCTGTGATCTCTCATTCGCAAGTTGTGCTGTTCCCTTACAAAACAGGAGTAGAGTTATATGATATGAGTTATATCAGTGCCCTAACCAGTTGTGGGTCATTCAACTTATAGGACAATCTTTAGGGCCTGGGTCTTGACTCCCTAAAACATTGTTTTAAGGTGAAATATGTATTTCATATGTATTTTGACTTCCCACATCACCAGGCTAAAAAATCTTATCTGTGTTGTCTGCCATTTTCTTGCTGTCCCCTTTCTGTAGGACTTCTGTAGCTCTGCTGTCTCCCTTCTGGAAGACTTTGACAACATAATGGTAACACCCCTGCTGCCATTCCTTTTTATTATTTTTCCCCATTTTTTAAAGTAAAGTTGTATAGCATTGTCATTTGAACATCAGAATGAGAAATGATTTTTTTTTCTTATTATTACTGGTAATAGTTACAATATTCATTTCACTGTTACTTGGTTTATGTTTGAGATTATAATGCAGAATTATGGATGCATTAACCATATTCAATTTAATGGAATTTTTTTCTGAAAGTGTTCCCTTGGTCACCTTATGATTTTCATCATATGCGTGTATGGTATCAACTCCAGTGAAAGTTCATGAGTGCATAGAGCAGTTTGTGCACCTTCATCCCAGTCCCAGTTTTGAACCCGTCTCCTCCTGAGCTCTTGCTTCTTTCTCTGGTAATCTACATCATCAGTAGAATAACGCATGGCATGTTGATTTATAGGCCAATGCAAGATAATGAAAACTGTGATTGTTATGAAATACATCCTTCTCATCACATCCCACTCACTAGCTATTTCCAGATTCTTAACAAAATGCATCATCTCTTTTTTCTTTCTGGTATCGAGCAAATTTTTTTTTTTCTTTTGAGCATAGGTCTTGTGCATGCATGTTATAAGACTTCACCTATGTTGCTTTGCCTGGACTAGTTAAGAGTGCATGTTTTGCATTAAATGACTTATAGGTTTCTATATCAGGTAGCCAACTCACAACACAAACCCAAGAAGCATTAGAATAAAAAAGAGCACACATCTCAGATGTGAATGTAAGTCGACCTATTTCACTGCCATTTTAATGAGTAACATTATTTATTCCTTTGTGGAAATATCCTTAACTGTTTATTCAAACTGTGAAAATACTTTGCTTTTAAATATTTACTATAATAGGCATTTATTCCTAGAAATTATCTCAGTAAAATTTAGAAACTTAACTGAAAATATGTAATTTTTCTTGACATGGAGAGCAGGTGAGGATTTTATTTATTTAAAAACTTGAATTAGATGACAATTTGAAAATATTTGGAGGTATCTTATGTTCCCTGTAAGGCATTTATTCAAATGATAATGTCATTCAGAAGAAAACAAACTGCATCAATCATTTATGTTCATTTAAAAAAGTATTTCTACAGAAAAAATGTTTTTTTATTAAATATTTAATGTCAAAAAAAGTTCTATGATTTAAAAAAAAATCATCCAAATTTGTAGAAATACATCTTTACTGCCCTTTTTATATTTCTTATTCTTAAATATTTTCTTACAAGGGCCAGGAATTTAGCTTGGTGGTTTGAGAATCTGCCTTGCAAGTACAAAGTCTAATCCCTGGTTACCCCTGGCCAAAAAGAAAGCAAAAGAAAATATTTTCCCACATTAACAATTGAATGACTATGTTTAGTCAACAAGTTGTTAGATTCTTCATCCCATATTAGGAATTTAATGAAAATATATTTAACTAGTTATCGTCATAATTTATGGACATATTATTAAAGTATAAAGATTTATTATTTGAAACATTTATTTTAGAATGAATCAAGATGTTCTAGCATTAACTGATTCCCAACCAAGTTTTATTCAAAGTGAAACCTTAAAAAACATTAAATGTAAGTGATCAACAAGCTTCCTATAGAGATTTTTTTCTGTGTCTATTATCTGCAACCAAAGCTAGCTAGTCTTGTGTGATGACTGTAGCTTCTCACTCACACCAGGTGTTGTTCAGCTCTGGACATCATTACTTAGGAAATTTCAGACTAGAAGTCACAGATAAAACCTTTTGTACTTGGTGACTCAGAAGATATTACCTACTGATTTTCCTTGTGCAAATATTTCATGTGAAATATTACTTCCAAAATCAGTATTTTCAAAACCAGTCCTAAAACATGGTTGTGGTTTCCCAGATACAACATATCTCGAACCACTGCAAATTATTAAGTATTTTAATTTAAAGAAGAATTTGAAGAAATAGTTACTAGTAAATTGGACGTACATGTAGGAAACCCCTGATTCGGAGATGTTGCTACTTGTAGTACATACTGACTGCTAACTTAAAGGATAATCAGTCCTTTTTTAAGAAATAGATTTTCCTATATGCTCAACTAACTGAGGGAGTTGTTGCCAAAATAGAGCTCCTCAAAATAAAAATGATATTTGAGGATGGTTTCTCAAAGCTTTTTAACTTCCTGGAGGCATAGACTGAAATGTTTCAAAAAGCTTCTGAGTTAACCTCTCTTTGACCACAGATACTTCTGTCTCCTTTAAAGTACAGCAGTAACAAAGTGATTTGTGCATCAGAGCTGGGAAGATGACTTGGTGATGAATAGTACAGCTTCATTAGGAGTTTTTAGGAAGTGAGAATTTTATAAAATATAATTTCCATTTTGTTTATAGAGGTAAACCCAAAGCAGAATGCATGAAAATGAACGAGTGAGAAGTAACTCAGATAGCAAAGTAGAGAACAACTCCTCTGAATTTTTCATTTAGTGAAATGATGTCTCATTTAGTGGGAAATCATTTCTTCACTGTATGTAAACTCCAAAAGCTTTAGCAGGGCACAGGTGTCTTATATTCATCCCAAGTAATATGATCAATGTCATACAGAACCTGGTCAGACATAAATATTCCAGTTCTAGCCAGGATTGGTGGATCGTTGGCACACCAGTGATCCCAGTACAGGGGCAAATGGAGAGGGGGGTGCCTTACCTGTATTGTCCTTTTCCTTCTAAAAGATACAAAGTTAATGTTGCTCCTCATTGTTTCAAGCAGAATAGAGACAGAAATTAGGTACTTTCCAGACAGTAATGTAGGCAAAAAAAGAAATGATTAGTATGATAAGTGCTAAACATTAAATTAAATGAATTCTCAAAACAAAAGATAGTACTAGAAACTACAAAGCAATCGGAAAGCCCTTGGTAAAGTAATTTAGGCTGAACTATAAATCTCAGTTTACTTCTGGATTTCTAAGTTACTGAGTACTTACTATCTGTAGACACTGTGCTAGCAGCCGACAAATAATAAAGGAAATGAGCAGAAGTATAACCAAAGTGTGTAGTCCCATCTACTCAGGAAGCAGAGGCAGGAAGATCAAGAGCCCAATGCCAACCTGGACAAACTGGGCAAGGCCTTTCCTCAAAATTAAGAAAATAAGTGAAGCTTAGAATATTTTCAGAAAGTAACATAATCAGAGTGACTACACGCCCGATTTACTGGTATGGTATGGTCTCATGTTATTCCTGTGGTCCTGGCCAGGTGGATTATGCGGACGTTCTTGGTTTAACTCAGCCAAAAACATGGCCACTGATCTTAAAAAACCTAATTCTTAGGCTTTAATTTTTCCACTCATTTCCACTTTATAATCCTTCCTGGATCTTTGTAAGCTCTTTCGAGGCAATAAATAACTTAGTTTTTTTCTCAGAAAGTTGAATTCTTTTCAAAAATTGATATAATACGTTCCTGGCAGTATCCTCAGACTTTTAGGAGAGATGAAAGGTATTTTCCTTTCAGAACAACCCACTATGAGACTTGTCAGAGTGCGCTAACCACTTTGGCATGTTTACGATTTTCTCGGAGTAAATATGCACATCTCAATCATTTTTGACTGTACCTAATGAATATTTTAGGAAAAATTGACAGTGGGGAGGAAAATAATATGTCTGCATTGCATCTAAAGGTGACTTTTAGCATGTCAAAACTGTATCTCAGTTTTTATTCCTTTCTCTCTGTTTCTTTTAAAGTTTTACTCCCTTCCTTTGAATGTTAGTTTTTGTGACATTTTTAATGTAGAAAAATGAATTTTTGTGATTTATTTTTATGTAGAAAAATAAGTTTTAGTTTATATTTCTTAAATTTCCATGATCTTAAGGCATTGTCAAGAAAAGTGTTCTCAGGATGCATCTTTTTCTTAGGTAGTCTAAGTCACTCCCCACCACAACCATAGAAGTTTTAGAGTATTCCACAAGGTTGCACGTAAGCAAAGAGGGACCAGAGTTAGAAGACATCTGTGTTTTGTATTTGCGTACTGCTGTCACTGTCACATACCGATTGCACCGTTTCCCTCAAAGCCCACACAGTGCTGAGTATTGCAGATTACCAGTTGATCCCAGTGTTCTAACTCACATAAAAATAGTTCAGTTTTCTTCTGCTGTGTAAAAGTGACTATATGTATGTGTTTGTCCCCATAAACATGCACAGGCTAGGTTTCAGGGTCCTTATATAAAGTTAATGTCAAGGATAATTGGGTTAAACAGTGACATTAAAAGATCTAGTAGATTTGATGTTTCCATGGATGATTAAGAACCATTTGGATACGTTGAACAGAATAGGTTCAGGTCCCCCAATGATCACATAGGAATTTAGACTATTTTTTTTGATCTAGTATGTTGTATTTAACAGATTAATGAATGTTTCTTCATGTAACCGTATTCTGAAAATAGAGGTTGTTGTCAAAGTTGTCATGAGCAGAATCCAGAGAAGGCGCACTCAGAAATCTGTACTTCCCTGATCTTTAGGTGGTTGGTCACCTGTCACTCTAACAGAGGCTGCAGTTTATCAGGGACCCTCAGTGACTTTGTGTGGTTTACACTTTAGCTTGCAGTATCATTAACAGGTCTGAAATGAGGCTCTCCCTTAGGTTTCTTAATGGGGTGATTTTGAGAGGTTGTAAATCTTTAAGCAGCAACACCTTGTAAGTACTTAAAAATATTTCTGCCTTTAATATCACTTCTCAATAAAAGGAGCCCCAGGCATGGAGTCAGACTCACTGGAGTTCAGGCCATGTACTTAAATTATATTTGGTGTTCACTTGTCTCCTTTTTATTGACTATAGTCCAATTCAGTGATAGTAAACCTTGCAGTGATAACAACCAGCTGCAGCACATGCTCCATAAGTTTGCCACTATTGGTCTAATTGATTATTAAGAGTCATAGTAGATACCAAATTTTTCCTCTGGATCCAGGCCTAAAGAGGCAGTCTTTAGATCACTGCCAAGAAACTTCATTAGGAAGTCATGAAATTTTTATATGCCATTTCCATGTACCAGTTTTTTCCCTTTAGAGCTACTGGGTTCAGATTTCACATTTTAGAGGCTCATGTGTTTTTCCTCAGAGGGAAATTTCTACTGGGCAGTGTGTTCTGGAAAAGTACCAGAGAGCCTCTCTGCTGTACAGATTGTTGGTAACTTAGTATTCTGTTTATGTCTATGTGATCTTGGGGGAACATATGTAGTCTTCTAGAAGAAAAATTCAATACTCTGTCCACACATAGGTAATTGATGAGAACTCGTGTTTAGTGCACTCTGAAAGTCTGTGGGTTCTGTATTCATGTAATAAACTTGGGTTACTTGGATTATTGACCAGACGCTCCAGTCAGACACATACCTGCAATGATCAAGAGTCTTCCTCGGTTTGTTTTGCAGGGCCAGCCAGGGGACCAGGCTGCTCTCTTTGCTGCACAAGCGCGACCCTCCCCTCAACTCCCCCAGTACCCAGGGTTGCAGCAAGCACAGGTACCAAATTTGCTTCCCAGCTGCTGCTGGATTTTGTAAGGCTCTTTGGCTGAAGTTGGAAAGCCAATAAATCAGCAAGCAATTCCTTCCTAGATCTAGAGTTTAGGTATTTCTCCTCATAGATCACAACTGTCATTTCAAAGAATCATTAGCAGTAATTGTTGAGCAAGTCTTAGAACTGATAAAAGAGCACACAATATTTTAGGAAGTGCTTGAATTAAAATATAAGTAATTTTAAGCATACAACAGTTTTAGTAATACTTGTAATGCACAATGATGTAATTCATGACTGAAACTGTCATGTTCAAAGATAACATTGATGAGAAATTATGGTAGAATGTGAAAGCCTTAGAATAAGACCTCAGCACAGTTTATGGTGACACACTAGCCATGTGACATTTTGAATGTTACTTATGAGGTTCGATTTTCTTGTCTGTAAAATAAGGTAAAGGATATGAAGATCTAAGACAATCTATGGAATTAACATAGCACCATATACACAGTAGATTCTTGACAAGTTACATACTTCCTTAATGTAGTGTGAGTCTTCAGCTACTCAAAATGTTATTTCTGTTTCCATATACTCTTAACCTGTTCTTCTCATAATCAGCAGCCCTGTGCTGTTGGCAGGACTCCTATGGGGCTGGCAGTTCATTTTGGGTCCACAGCTGAAGATAAATCATATTTGGTCTCTCAGGCATGCAGCCCTGCAGTCTGGACCAATTCATACTATCTGCTAGAAGTTCATTATAATCATTCTGTCTTCCAAGTTAGAGGCAGAAATGACCTTCTAATGTAGTGCTTTGATCTTTCATTATTGCTCTGCTTTAATTGACGTTCTGTGCTGTACATTGTGTCTTATGACCCATTAGAACCTCAGGTTTTTCTTTATATAAAGTGTCAAGCTGTAGGAAAAGAAGTACTGTAGTTGTATATTAATATTGACTAGAAAAAATGTTCTGATTATTACTGGTACTAGAAGGAACAGTGGTCTGAGCAAGTCAGGAGGGTACTGAACAGTCACTTGTTCCTGCTGTTAATAGTCCCTGCTATTAACAGCATCCTTCCTGCTGGTAGTAGTTTTTGTTTTGTTTCGCTTTGTTGGAAACTGATTAATAGCTATTGACTCATCAGTCAGGCCCAAATATTTCCCATGTACTGGGAAAACGTACTCTTTTCAATTTATATTGAGCATGAGTACCTTTTTGGCTTATTTTGGCAATGATATTAATGACGTTTGGGATCTGTTGACCGTTGATGTCCTCTTTATATTAATCATTTCTGTACAGAAACATACCCTTTCTTCCCTCAAAATACACTGCTGATCTTAAAAGCCAATTCAACCAAATGAGAATTCATTTACTTTTAAGTTGAAATTTCGGATTATTTACTATACAAACCAATTCATGCTATAACTTTCTTGGTAGACTGCTTGCCTTGAGTATGGAAGTGTTTCTTATATTTTGAGTCATAAAGATTTTTTGAAAATTTCACGAAGGTCCTCTTATGTTTGTGTCCGCCAACAATATATTAGTGAAATCTGGGTTTTGCAGCAGAGCACTGACTTTCCCCGTTGTGCCTCCCTGCAGACCATGCCCCAGGGCTACACGATGTATGGAACACAGATGCCTTTGCAGCAGACAGCGCAGCAGCAGGCCGGTGGTGTGGTCCTGTCTCCCAGCTACAACTCCAGGGTCTACCCTGCTGCACATTCTAGCCCTGCGCTAATGGAAAGACTCAGACAGATTCAGCAGCAGCCAAGTGGCTATGTGCAGCAGCAGGCCTCACCGTACCTGCAGCCCTTGACTAGTTCTCAGAGGTGATACCAATGGAAATAATGATTGTAACAGTAAAATGTCACATTCAGATATATTGTTATACTTCTAGCCTGTGATATATTACAGGGATTTCTCTGATCTTATATATTCATGTATACTTTTTTTCAGTCTCTCTCAGCCTATCTTTTTTTTCCCTTACTCAGTTTATTGGCACATTGTAGGTGTGATGACATTCATCATTGAGAATTTGTACCTGTACATGATGTATCTTGATCTCATTTTTCCCATTCCCTCCTTCGCTGCACCCCTCCACCTCCCTATGTATGTAAGCTTTGTTTCAGTTTTTTTGTTTTTACTGTCAAAAAGAGGGAAAAGACAAACTTTGTATATTTGCATATGCTTTATGTTCTGGCATTTCATTTTTAGTAGGATGCAGAGAAAGTTTCAAAATAAGGAATATTTCATGTTGTTTCTTTCATGCAAGACCCCTGTAATTTTGACCCACTTCTTCTGTAATACAGACATGCTATTTTTAGATGATATTAGTATGTGAACTCTGATATTCTGTCCTTTCTCCCCTTTTTTTGTTTTTATAAAACCATCTAAGAGAAATATTGTACATTTTTAGCAAGGCCTTCTTAGAACTTGTACATAAGTGCTATAATATTTATAGTTTCAATACTAATTGTTCATAATAATCCTAAGAATTTTGCTCAAACTCAGTTTCTGTCTTTTTCTTCTTAGGGATGTGTGATAAAGTAGGATAATAATAAACTCTTTTTCAGCTCCTGTTTAATCACACTCCTTTGGCATAAGGTATAACAGTGCTGCCCATTACTGTAGCTACAAATCACATGTGGCTGTCTAAATTTGGATTAATAAAATTGTATTAAGTCTTTAGCTCCTCTATTACCCTCATCACATTTCAAGTGTTAATGGCCAAATGTAGCCAAAAGTATCAGCTCTGAAAATGTGGCCTGTGTAGTCATGCAGGCTTTGTATTTCTCAGAGCACCATTCTGGTTTAATATTTTGTTATTTCTGATATTCTTACTGATTTGTGATAAAAGAGCCCTGCATTTTTGTGTTGTATCCACACCCAAAAATTATGTAGCCAGTCTCATGGCTAATGGCTGTCCTCTTAAAGCAGTGACAGAAATAAGCTTAGTCATCATAGGACAAACTACTGAATAGTATCGTCTACCAGGAGTAAATGTTGTGTGGACTTTTGCAGCGCAGTGGGCATCTGGATGGCTCCCTTGTGTACCTTTAGAGGCTACATATCTGGTCCAGATGATTGCTAGGGAATTAGGGAAAATTAATTAATTAAAAAGCATACACTAATATTGACTGTTGTATAATAAGTTGCTGCATAGCATAGCCTAAGAGTTTAAACTTCATAGCTCAAAAACTCTAGGATAAAAACCCACCTATCTTTTTAGCTTTTGAGTAACCAAGTTAAAATACTTCTTCAGTTCTGTTGTCTCAGTTTTAAAGTGAGGATAATAGAACTGCTAACTTCAGAGGACTGTAAATGAAACAGTGCATTTCAGACCTTTAGCACAGTGCTTACTCCAAAGTAGATGTTCAGTTAATGTCACTTATTATTAAAAGCTATTTAATTTTTAGTAAGTAATTTATATTTGATTGGCATTTCACCTTAAGTAGAATGAATGCTGTCCTTTTTATCATATGATCACATTTCTTACTCTACTCTTCGTCTTTTTCCCATTTGAATTGTACAAGTAACCGTTGAACACTGGTATTTTCTTTATGAGTGTATGTGATGTGCTGGTGGCACTGATGACAAGTTTGATGGTCCATGTGGGCCTGAAAACAGGTTGCATTATTCTTTGCCAGACTGAACCATCAGGCTTTACAACAGAGCCCTCTGGTGGCCGGGGGAATTGATGCTGTTCTGACTTCCGCACATCCAAACCTCCCCTCCGTGCCCCTGCCTCAGGACCCTATGAGGCCCAGACAGCCACAAGCACGACAGCAGCAGAGACTCCTCCAGGTAGGGGGAGGGGTGTGAGGGCCTAACTCACCCTTTGAACACTGCAAATGTGCAGCAGTCTTACAGAGTACAAGATCCGTTAGATTTTAATTGCCTTTTCCCAAGGAACCCTGTAGGTTTGACACTAGCAGCTGGTGCAACACTAAACTGGTGCAACACTAAACTGGTGCAACCTAGCTGGCAAACGTTCTCCTTCATTGTGCCTCTGCCAAGTCATGGACAGGAGAGAACATTTTGCAGAGCCTCCCTCTTCTAGTATGAACATAGGTCTCTGCTTTCCCAGACAGTGTTTAATGAGGTGCAGTTTGAATGGAGAATTTCATATATGTGAAACATACATGCAGACCAAAAAGCTCCTGAACTTCCAGGGCTTTCACCAGTTTCCTAGAAGTCTGTAATCCTTTAATGCTGATCTGATATGACTGTGAAATTGCAGGAACATATGGAGGATAATTCAAGGGGATGTTTATTCTTATCTCTCTTAGAATTCGGAGAACTATCATTTAGTTATTTGAGCTAAGTACTTGAAAATCTTAAAGACTTCCTCTCATTAATGTGATTTTACTTATAATTTCCTTACTTAAAAACAATAAGAAATTATATTTATCTATGCCTTTTGTCTTCAATGTTAACAGTGCAGCTTCATATTGTAATTAGCTAATTTGTCCTGTGTTATTGGATGAGGATTTCTGGGTGAGACTGTACAGCCGCCTCTAATCTTATCGCCATTCCAACATGAGAGAAGATCTTACTTTACATATTACCAATAAAAAGAAACAGCTTTGAGCCCAGCCTGGACAGCTTAACCTAGCAAGACCTTTTCTCAATTTAGAAAAAAAAAAAAAGTGCTGGGGGTATAATCCAGTCAGTAGGCCCTGGCTTTCACCACCAAAACTGCAGTCAAAAGAAAGGCTGGTCTCGTGGGGCTGGGGTTTGTGACCCATGAACCTTGGTTTGGGTCCTGCAGAGCAGCAGGAAGAAAAGCTGTCCTGCAAGAGGAGAAGGCAAAGAGATTTACATGTTTTTGCCTTGAATAGAAAGAAAGTGGACCACATACTCACGTGATTTGAGGTAGGAATCTAGTCTGATCTCCAGAATTCTGGTTGATGGTCTCAGAATGTGATTAGGAGAAGCCAAGACAAATCCTCTGTAGAGCTGGGTTTCACACGATGCTGTTAGTTGCATCTTAATTTTTGACCTGGTAAAATGTTTTAAAATTTGTATCACAACATTTATAATAGCTGGTGATTGGTTTCCAGAAATATGGCCAGTCTCATTCTTTGAATAGAAGTCATTTCCAAGATGGTAGTTTGACAATGTTACTATTGATTTTTTCATTAATGAAACCATTAATAATGGTATTTTTTTAAATCATCATTTTCCTCAACTTCTGAGGACATGTTTCTCAGCTTTGTTTAGGACTGCTGTTTGTGTTTCCCTTGATTTTAAAATCTCTTATTTCCAAATAACTGAGGAAAGTTACTACAATGTTTATGTACAACACCTTTACCATAGTGTTTTTTTTTTTTTGCAAGTATATAAATATGGAAAACCTCCATTCATTGAGTAGAATTTATTTTTATCCCTGGTAACACAGTATGCCTTACAGTACATTCCTTGGAGATACGAAAAAGTGACTTGCATCTGCATCTGAATTATGCTTAATCCTTTTTGGTGATCTGGTGCCTCCATAGAGAAAAAAGTGTATGGTTATCAAGTTGACTTCCCCTTTTTTGGAAGAGTTCAGAGAGCCAAATAGACAGTTGTTGTCAAACTGCAATACTGTATTTCCAGTTCAAGTTTTATAATTCATGTCAGAGTGACCCCTCTTGGATCTTTCAACAGGAGTTCATATCCATGAGCACAGTCACTTAGAAATGTCGTTTCCTAGTAGCTATTTTGTGTCTTTCTCTAAAGAAGACATAATTTGGGGGGTTTTATGCAAACCAAATTAGAATAATACAAAGGATGAAAAAAATATTGGGTTGATATCTGAAGGATGAAGTAAGTGTATGGCAGAAAACTTAAAGGTGATTAGGAGAAAGCAGTTATTTATATTTTTCTCTTTCCTGTGTCCCACCTGCAGAATATCTAGTCTTTTTTTTTTTTTTTTTTCTGTGGCTTGGAAGTATTTTCCAAGAGCTGTGTATTTGATTCAGTTTTGTCTCTGGCTTTTTTTCTAGTTTTATGCTGGTAATATGCCTGCAGTTAGAGAAGCCATGAGGCCTAGGTGGGGAGTAGGCTGTGTCATCTAGGTTTGTGTAAGTGCACAGTACTCTGTGCAGTCAGTCCCCAAAGCCTGTGCTAACATATTTCTCAGCAAGTAACCCCATCACTAAAATAACAGATTTGTGCTGAAACAGAATTAGATAAAAGATATGGGAGAAATTTGAAGGTAATATTTACCCTTTTTCTTTAAGGGTATAATCTTTCTTCTTCTTTTGCAGATGCACCAACCACAGCAGCCCCCACAACCCCAGCAGCCTCCCCAGCCCCAGCAGTCTTCACAGGCCCCGAATCAGACCCTTGGTCTCCAAGCAATGCAGCCCCAGCAGCCTCTGGTAAGGCCTGGTGTCTTTTTTGAAGATACGTAGGTTTCTTCTTTGAAGGCAAGTTGCCTTATTCATGTCTATTAGCTTGCAAAGAATTGAAATAGCCTAAATATACCCTGATAATCTTTCTCTAGAACTGGATCAGAGTTTTGTTGTTGTATTTGACATATTTGTTTTCATAGAAAAATGCAAATAAATATGTGATTCAATAAATTATACCATTTTCCTCTTGAAAAATTTTAAAGCATTCCAGACTTAAATACTTATATTGAAATACCAAGTTCTAAACAAACTAGAGTTATGTATGTTTAGATGATTATTTTACATTGCTATTTGCAAAAAGCATAGGAGAGCTTTCAAAATAGTCTTTAATGATATAAAGGAAGTTGTTTTTAGCCAGGTAGAATTTACTTTGAGAATTATTATCTAGTTCATAAGTGTTTTTATGAGTATATGATTGCAGTACATAATGATTACATTTATTGTGGGAGTTGGTTCATGGACATAACATATCTTAATTATTTTTTATTCTTGTCTTCTTATCCCTCCTTGTTCCTTCTACCTCTTGGTCACCATCTTATTAACAAAAGCTTTATTTCCATTTTCACTCTTTGAATCTTTTTTCTCATCATTTCTCACCTCTTTGTTTTTTCCCCTTTGAAAAAAATGTTTTACCCATTTGGAAAAGATCTTACTTTGTATTATCTACCATTTATTTTTCTCTCTGTGTATATTTTGAGTTTCTTATATAAAAAAAGCCATGCAATATTTAGTATAATTTTCTAGCTGTGCAAAATCAAATTTGTAAATACACATGGCATCAAAGTTTCTTAAATCTCAGTAATTCACGGTAACCTTCACTTTTGTGAGTTTCATATCCCTATTTTTAATTTGCTTACTATTTTCACTTAAACTGTCCTTTTCCTAGTCATTTAGGTAAATACCTTTTTAAAAGAAATATCACCATTGTCATCAATGATTATATCACTTAGCACGTAGTATTAGGAATGTATGTGAAAATAAATACAATGGTACCTCGGTTCCATGAATTTAGCTTGCTTTATGATTTTGGAAAAAATGGCTGTGTTTGTGTTTGTGTGGGAAAAATGTCTTGTTTGTCATCTGGTGGAGTTTGCAAATCAAAACAAAGGTTTTGTGCCAAACGCCTCTGTTTGGAAAACAGTTTGTTTCCAGGCTGGGAAACCCTTATGTGGACGGTTTGTGGATGAGAGCTTTCACAACTTTAAAAAGCAGAAGCAACGTGGCAGTGCAATGGTGCATTAGGAAGAGTAAGAGTAGAATTAGGTATTTGAAGGACCAGGTCACGATAGGACTGACAAATCCAGTATGATCAGTGGAAATAGGACAATTCCTGTACACTTCCAGGCCTCTACCTTGCCCAGTTTGAGCTCCATTTGTAATTTAGTTCTTCATTGTGAATCTAACTTTTCCTTCATTTTTGATCCTTTAAAAATTGTTATAGCAATTTTTGCAATTCACTTTAAGATTTTTTTCAAAGTAGAAACTGTGTAAACATTTACTGGCTGCTTCTTTATCATGAGCAGTTTATTGACCCCTGACCACAATTAGCAGTTGCTTACAAATGTAGGAGGGACCCCTTTGGTTGTTATATATATATATATATATATATATATATATATATATATATATATATTTATATATTTTTTTTTTTTTTTTTTTTTTTTGAGACAGGGTCTCGCTTTGTAGTTCAGACTGGCCCTCAGCTCAGTCTCAAACTCATATCATAGCAATCCTCCTGCCTCTGCCTCCCGAGTGCTGGGATTACAGCCGTGAGCCACCACGCTGGGCACTGTGGTATGTGGTACTGATTGCTGCTGGGCATGAGTCTCCACACCCAGTATAGGTATGTGGTTACTGGGGAATCGAACCCGGGTCCTTGCGCTTGCAAGACAGGCGCCGGAACCACTGAGCTAACTCCCCGGCCTCCTGGTTGTTATATTTTTAATGTGAATTTGAATATGTAACGCTTTGATTTTCATATCTACAATTATTAGAGTTTAAATTCTTCCTGCAAATAAGCCCAATATTCTGTTATATATAGCATTAGTTATATTACATTTAGTGTCTTACAATTTCTCCTCATTTTAGGTACTTATATACAGTATTATGCCAGACAGCACAAAATTTAACTTTTTAAGCCCTATGTTTGCTTATACAATAAAAACTGTGGCACTTGATAGTAATACAAAAAATAAACAATATATCTGTAGATTATGTCATGTTGAGTGTTTGAAAAATTTGATGCTGACTTGGGAAATCTGTAGTCTTTTTTTTCTTCTAATTTAAAACAAGACATCTCACAATTAATTTAAAAAAAAAAAAGACCCTACCAACTGAGAAAAGCCCAGATCCTAGTGGATTCACCTCTGTATTCTATAAAAACTACAAGGAAAACCTGACACTAATATTCCTCAGATTCTTTAGTGGAATTGGAGTAATGCTGTCCTTATTGGATTATGTAAAGTACTCATGAAATAACTATCATATAATTAGACTTTTTTAGAGATGTAATGCAGATTCACAAATGATAACGATGAATAATTTGACTAGGAATTGATAATAAGGAAATGGTTGTGTGATTCCTGTTTTAACAAAAATACAAGCTTTAAATTTAAAACCCCTTCAGTTGCTGTCGAATATGATTTATGGTATTATGTACTTTGAACTTTTTAAACTTTTGGTTTACACATGTAAATAACCTTTATGAAATATATAGAATGTCACTTCATAAAAATATCTATAATCTATATTCTAAACTTTATATATATATATTTATGTATATTGGAAATTATAAATTTAGTCATACAGATATATAACTGTCATCTTTAGATTGCTTTACTTTTCAAAACTGTTGACTTTATGGCTCATGTCCTTACAGGTTAATTTCAGCAAACTCAGACTGACATCTTTAAGCCAACAGTAACTGGAACTTTTCCATTAGTTTTTTTTTTTTTTTTCATTCAGACTTTGGTCTACCTGTTATTAAACTTAAATTGATATATGATGTATAGTAATGTGTAAAATATGCATATCATTACATCATAGCACAATGAAACTAGAAATCAGTGGCAGAGGAAATCACAGAAATTATGAAGATGCATTGAAATTTAGAGATATACTATTGAATAATCAGTGTGTCAGAGGAGAAATTACACAGTTTCTAGACTCAATAAGACCAGCACAACAGACAGGACCTCAGGGACACAGTGAAAGAGGGAGATTTTCCCCACATTTGCTCATATCAGGAATCCAGAGTTAGCACAAATGATCCAAGGATGTACCTGGAAAAATTAGAACAAGAACATTCAACTCCAAAGATAGTATAAGGATGGAAGTTATCAAGATCAGAGGAGAAATTAAAGAAGTTAAGACAAAAAATGCAAAGAATTAATGAATTAAGAAGCTAGATGTGTGAATGAATAAACAAAATAGACAAACCTTAACCTATCTTGCCAAAAAAGGAAAGAAAAGACCAAATCGATGCAATTTGAAATGAGAAAGGGGAAATCGGAATGGACACCAAATCTAGTAAATTATTAGTAACTACTTTGAAAATATATACTCCAATAAATTGGAGAATCTAGAAGAAGTGGATAGATTCCCAGTTACTTACAAATTACTAAAACTGGGCTGGGGATTTAGCTCAGTGGTTCCGGCACCTGTCTTGCAAGCTCTAGGGCCCGGGTTCGAACCCCAGTAATCATATGCCATAGTGGGTGTGGAGACTCACGCCCAGCAGCAATCAGTACCACATACCACAGGGCCGGGTGTGGTGGCTCATGCCTGTAATCCCAGCACTTGGGAGGCAGAGTCAGGAGGATTGCTGTGATGTGAGTTTGAGGCTGAGCTCGGGGCCAGCCTGAACTACAAAGCAAGACCCTGTCTCAAAAAAAAAAAAAACCATTACTAAAACTGAACCAAGGAGATATAAAAATCCTGAATAGTCTAATAAAATTGAAATAGTAATTAAAAAAAAAAGAAACCTACCAACTGAGACAAGTTCAGATCCTAGTTATTCACCTGAACTACAAGGAAAATCTGACACTAATTCTCCTCAGATTTTTTTTTTTTTAGGTTTTTTGAGACAGGGTCTCACTTTGTGGTTCAGGCTGGCCCCGAGCTCAGCCTCAAACTCATATTACAGCAATCCTCTTGCCTCTGCCTCCCGAGTGCTGGGATTACAGGCGTGAGCCACCACGCCTGGCACTGAGGTGTGTGGTACTGGTTGCTGCTGGGCATGAGTCTCTACGCCCAGTATGGTATATGGCTACCAGGGATCGAACCCGGGTGCTTGCGCTTGTCAGACATGCGCCGGAACCACTGAGCTAAATGCCTGGTCCTCAGATTCTTTAGTGGAATTGGAAGGCAAGTCCTTGGAGATTAACATTACTCTGAATCTAAAACTAGACAATGTCCCAACCAATAAAAAACAGAGCTGCAGGTCAGTCTCATTAATGAATGTGGATACAAAAATTCTCAACAAGATACTAACAAACAGTGCAGCAAATCATCAAAAAGATCATACACCATGACCAACTAGGCTGCATCACAAGGACACGGGGATATTTTAACCTAGGCAGGGATGGTTAATCTAGTTTAACTGTTTATGCATCTCATAAACAGTACCAAGAACAAAAATCACAGGATTATCTCAGTAACCACAGGAAAAAGCCTTTGGGAAAAATCCAATACCTGATCATGATAAAAATTCTGAAGTAAAGAGACATGAGAGGACCTTATTTCACTTTGATAAAAGCCATTTATGACAAACCAGCATCTGACATAATATTAAATATGGATAAGTTGAAATCTTTTCCTGTAAAATCAAAAAGAAGATAAGGATGTCTGCTATCACCACTCCTTTTGATGCAGTTCTTGAAAAATTAGCCAGAGCAATCAGACAAAAGAAAGAAATAGAAGAGATAGATATAGGTGAGAAAGGGTCAGGCTAGCATTACTTGCAGTTGATATAATCCTACACAGATGACATAAACTACACAGAAGACCCCAAAAGTTCCATTGAAAAACTTATAATTAACCAAATTCAAAGACATAGCTGGCTACAAAATTAACATACAAAAATTATCAGTTTTCTGTAGAATACTAATGAATTCACCAGAAAAGAAGTCAGGAAAACAATGCCATTCACAATTGAATCAAGAAAAATGAAATATTTACGAGTTCATGCAACCTTTGAAATGAGAACTGCAGTATTCGGTACAAGGAGATTGAAGAGGGGCAAGATATTCTTGTTCCTGGATAGGCAGAACCAATAGTGTCAGACAGGCTGTGCTCCCAGAACAAATGTGTAGATTTAATACAATCCCAATCAAATACCAATACAAGTTACCACAGAGCTAAACAATCCTAAATTTATTTGGATCCACGAGAAACCCTGAATAACAAAAGCAGTCTTGGGCAATCTTCCATCCCAGACTTTGTTATACTACAAAGCTACAGTGATAGAAACAGCACGGTGTCATAAAAACAAACCTGTGGATCAAGGGAGTAGACTAGAGGATGCAAGAGCAACTCCTGGCAATTTAGCTTGTGTCTAAACACCTCCCCCACCCTCAATCCTTCTGTAATCATAGGTAGGGCTTTTTCAGAGGTGGCTTGATCCAGAATGTGTCATGCTGGTTTCACTGATTGTTTTCACAGCCACTCAAAACAGTGGCTGGAAGAGGCTTTGAGGGTGAGGGGTAGACACAATCTATAGCAGTGGAGTACTACTCTGCCATAAAGAAAGATAACTTGAGTTACTTGTAGTAAAATGTATGCACCTTGAGACTAACTGTAAACGAAATAAACCAGACGTACCAACTTAAGTATTTCATGCTTTCTTTCATATGAGAAACACAATATCTAAGTAATGGGCAAAATGAAGGATAAACACTAAGAAGTAGTGAGATAAGTCTTTTGGAAAGAGGAAAGAGGCCAAGAGATGGGAGGAAAAAGGGGATGAAAAAGGAATGAAGATGTGTTACATATATGTGCCAACTCCCAGGAGGAATATATTCATTATGTACTGCAAACATACATTAATAAAAATTTTTTAAGAGAATGTATAAAATATTAAAGGGTACAAAATTAGTTTTGTTCCTAGTCACACTATATCATGACAGATGCATATTACTCTCCAGTGCCTGAAATGCAATAATTGTTTTTGTGTAGAGCAGATAAAAAAGTTTGACTTAGATTATCCTTATGGTACTGGTATAGCTGTATCTTCAGATTTCTTATAGTTTGAAGCAAGAACCAGCTTACACAGAGCAGAGCAGAGACTCTTTCCCAGGATCCACCAGAATTAAGGGATCTTTTAGGGATTGTGTGTTTCCTGATCACCTCATACTTTAGTGAATATACAATAAATGATGTGTAAAGCATTTATATCATATTTATTGTTTTGATTTCTTTAACTGATTTAATTGGCACACATGATACATGCTGAAATTTTTAATGTAAAAAGTTGTGTTTCATTCACTAGTTTAAAATACTATC
Source organism: Petromus typicus (assembly GCA_004026965.1). Lineage (NCBI taxonomy): Eukaryota > Metazoa > Chordata > Mammalia > Rodentia > Petromuridae > Petromus > Petromus typicus. Next base: position 157,669 of record PVIR01000476.1, read on the forward strand.
TCAGGAATGGAGTGTGCTATTTGGAGCATGGCGTATGATTTTTTTTTTCCCCCTCAGTATCCTCCTGGAAAAGTCACAGAGAAATAAAAAAGCTTCATTCAAAAAAATTTTAGTAAGTAGAAAAGCCCCAGTTGGCTTTTTAAAACTTTTTTTTTTTGCTGAAGATTTTAAATGCTACCTTGGATCTGGAGTGTTAAATTTCAGATTAGAATGTTTGGTCAGTAATCTGTTTTGTAAGTGTACTTCTTTTGTACACGTGTGCTTTTACCGATACATTCATCTCTTTGTGATGTCAGGCAGCATGCGATGAAGTCAGGCCTTTCTGTTGCTCTGCTTTCATTTGCATAACTACCTCCACCAATGGTAAGCATTTAGACTGTGTCCACTTTTAAAAATAGTGCTGCTAAGGATATTTTGATATATTCTATTTTTTGGTCCTAGAATAACAAAAAATTTGAAAGTACAGGAAAAAATTATCTCTACCTATAGATATCTTTACAACAGTAATAGCTCAAAGTCTCAGTAAATTCCCTTTATCTCTCAGTATTGTTCCTTTTCTTTATTATTTCCACAGAGATTTATTGTACGTAAATACACTTAATTCATGTATTGTAAACACCTCTGGCAAATCTGGTTCTTCTAAGTGGCTGGTGTTCTGCATTCAGTTCCTCTTTGCAGAAGAGGGCAGTGTGCAGGCTGTGAGGACAGCCAGGCTCTGACTCATCCGGGGTTCCAGTTCATGCTGTATCAAGGGAGAAGTGGAAGTGGTAACTCAGCCTCCCCCCTCCATATGACTTTCCCTTCACCATCTGCTGACAGGGAAAATTCGCAGTTGAATCCAGCAAGTGCTTGTGTCAGCATATGCAGTCGGGACCGCCGCCCTCCCAGATGTTTCAGAGAAGACCAAGGAAGTACCACACATGCTTCCTCCAGAGGACTTAGAATTGCAGGAACCCTACCTGCTTCCGGAAAGTGGTGTATGGATACTGAGTTTGGAGTAGAGAGGCTTTAAAGGTTGTATAACTTGCTAGAACCACCTCACAAAGTACTGACTTGGTTGTGTAAACAGCAGAAATGTATAGCTTGTCAATTGAAGACTTACAAGTCTGTGATTGAGGCATGAGCAGCGTGAGTCCCTTTGAAGTCTTCTGAGAGAATATCCTGCCTTCCTCTTCCCGACCTTCCAGGAGTTTTCCTGCCATCTTGGGCCTTCCTTGGCTTGGAGAACCATGAACCCTGCCTTCATCTTGTGGTAGGGTTCTCTGGATGTGCACGCATGCTCACATTCCCATTTTATGAAGACACAAAATGTAAATGTTGCCTTGTTTTGCAGACAAATAGTGTGATCAAAGCAAGAGCTGGTAGTAACCCCACAACTATTATGAGAATATTTGATGGTCTTTCTGGTGCCTCTGGAACCCAGAGAAGTGCCCAGATTCTTTTAATTGTTTGTTCCATGGCTCATTTGCTAACTAGGGTAGCAGTAGGTTTTTAATCACATCTCTAAGGGAAAGGCCATTTCAAAGGCAAGATGTCTAATCCATCGTAGAGTTAGAATGTGAGCCCTTCAGCAGGTTGTCTCTGCTGGTGACTCACTGGTGCCTCCCTCTGCTATTAAAAGGGGAAGTTCAGCTTCTAGGATATTAAAAAAAAAAAACATAATGGCATTTATTTAGGCAGAAATTGCTAGTAAATCACACATTTTTGCTTTGGTAATGATTAAACATAGAAAGTAAATTTCTTGAATAAATGAGTTGTATCAAGACAGACTGAAAAATGCACCTGTATTTTTTTTAAGGTGAGCAGACAGTGGCGTTTCCTGGAGGGTGGGTACATCACATGGGCTGGCTGCCCCTGAGGGTGCTGAGCTGTGTTGTGTCTTCTGATCACAGCCCGGCATTGCGTCTGCCTCTGAGAAGGTTGAAAGCTGAAGTGCTGGAGCAGGGCAATGGTGAGGCCTTCCTGTGTGCGTACAGCAAGGGGCTCACACAGCGCTGCGGTCGGGGTGGTCCCCGTCCTGAGCCGGAAGGATTAGGTGGTAGCTCTCACTGCTCTCTGAAGGATGAAGAAAGTTCAAGGACAATATAAAGTAGAATGTGGGATATTTGAGGAGAAGGGATTAGCATCTGCACAGGTACACATACGAGAGGGCCCGAGGTCATCATCTACATAGACAACTGTCTAGAAAAACAGTTCCCATTTCATTTATTACATTCAAATAAGAAACGCTAGACATACATGGATTACGAATTTTAGGACCTCTGGTAAACCCTTATGAACCTGTTTATTGATCTGTTTTAATACATTAAAAGTTCCACCTTCTACCACACAATGATTTTCTAATCTAGCCAAGCATCTGCCTGAGGGAACAACTTGAGAATTCAGGTTTCTACCCAATTTGCTACAGAGATTCTGATTCAGGAAGTGTGAGGGGGATGTCTATGAGGGTCGTTCAGACCATGTCTCCTGATGGTTTAGTGCCACCTGTGTCCCCCAGCACACAGTGCATGTGGTGCCATGACTTGCTTTGAAGTGCTCAGCAGTGAGCTCTCAGGAGAGATGGTAGCCGCCGCCTTCCATGGCTGGGAGGGGCTCCGGGAGCAGAGAAGCTGCCCATGAAGTCTCTTTCCTGCTTGTGTTTGTGTCCAGTGGAAGAGATGACATCAGGGTGGCTTTGAGAGGAAGCGTTTGTTAAAATGCTGCAACCCAGATGACTTAAATACAGATCTGTCTTTCCCACTGTGTATTTCTGGTCAGCATAAAAGAAATGGTATCAGGACTCTTCACATTCAGTGTTATTGTGGACCTAGGAAACTTGTGTATCTATCAATGTTTACTATATTACAAAGAAAGTAGAAATATTAGCAACATTTAGTAACTTATTTTAAAATACTCATTTTTATGTTAGCGACTAAAATTTTATAAGAAAACATTTTTAAAGTACAAAAAAAATGATATTGACATTTGAATACATTGAATTTGTTGCAATAACATGTATGTAGCTTTTGGAAAACTACGTATTACACTGAGAAGACAGTGGAAATGACCAAGGCAAGTTCATGTCTTCATATGACTATGAAAATGTCCGTGACTTTGCAGATAACATGGCAGAGCCTTGAAGACTTCTCCTGAGGTCCTTGGATAATCTGCTGGCTCATTTTTATGTGTTTGTTTGGTTTCTGTGGTTGGCCTGAAAGCCTCACACATACTAAGCAAATGCTGTACCACTGAGTAAGGTCCCCAGCCTACACCACCCTCGTTAGGTCACTTGGCAGACACCTCCCCGCAGCTCACACACAGGCACCCCCAAGGCTGGGAGCCACTAGGCACCTCGTTATTGCCAGGCTTGGCAAATGATAGCGTCTAAAGAAACCACTGCAGTATTTCATCCTGTGAATTGTTCCATTTCAAGCAGGTTTTAAATGAACAGAAGGAAGGCAGATAAGCATTTGCCATATAAACGAAGGTTCAGTGTTTGTGCACTGCTGCCCCAGCTGCCAAATACCTAGAACTATTCCCAAATGAGTTAAGATTTGGAAGACAGTATTTTCACTTAAGAATTCGATTCACTGGTGAAATGGTGTGTAAATGGGGGAATGTTAGCCAGAGGCTTTAAAATATCAGTTAGGAAAAGTTCTGGTGATCTGTTGTGTAGCTGGTGACTATAGTTAATAATAATGTACCACGCACTTCGAAATTGCTAAAAGTAGATTTTAAAAGTTGTTATTACAAAGAAATGCTAAATGGCGGGGGGGGGGGGAATAATATAGCTCAGTGGTTCCGGCACCTGTCTTACAAGTGCAAGGACCCAGGTTTGATCCCCGGAAACCACATAATAATACTGGGTGTGGAGACTCACCCCAGCAGCAATCAGTACCACATACCACAGTGCCGGGCATGGTGGCTCACGCCTGTAATCCCAGCACTCAGGAGGCAGAGGCAGGAGGACTGCTGTGATGTGAGTTTGAGGCTGAGCTCAGGGCCAGCCTGAACCACAAAGCGAGACCCTGTCTCAAAAAAAAAAAAAAAAGAAATGCTAAATACACAAGGTGCTGAGTATGTTAACTAGTCTAATTTAATCATCCCACAAGATATATATCTATATATCTATATATAGGTATATATCTGATATATATCTATATATCAGATATATACCTATATATAGATATATAGATATATATCTTCACATTTTACCTCATACTATACATAGTTATATTCTCAGGGGGGTGCGTATGAGCTAGGTGATTGTGGTTAAGATCTTGGACTCTGGATCCAGAAAGCTTAGTGTGAAGCCCAGCCACAATACCTCAAGCGATTGTGGGCAAGTTGCTGAACCCCTGTGAGCTTTGGTTTCCTCATCTGTAAAATGAGAATGGTGGCGGGAAGGGTTCACACTCCCTTGTACCTGTTCCCCAAATTGAATGGAAGAATTACTTAAGATTCACAAAACTTGACCTGAATGGACACAAAGATCTTTTTTTGTCATTTAACCTACTTGATGTGACTGTTCATGTGTTTTGCTGCAGAAATTTAGTGTTTGTTGTGGCATACTGTCTTAACCTTAGGCTCAGTCTGGATGTTTGGTAGTGAACCATCTATATACTGAATTTCAAAACACATCTGTCCCAAGGACTTTGGATAAGAAATCAAGGAGTTACTACCACATCAGGATTAAATGTATAATGTCCAGTATATAGTACTGTGTAAGGTTTTGTTAAATAAATGCAGTGATTTTTCTGAATAAGTACAGAAAGAGTTAAATAGAAGGGACACACTTGTATTTTTCCACTTTAATGACAGATCAATTTTTATTGTTCTTCCCTCTGTATTTGGATAATGGGAAAAAATGGCAAGCCGTGATTTTCCTGCTTTTGGACTGGGTAAAATAGTGACAGCCGCGGAGGGAATACTTTGTCAGGTGTGTGTGTGTGTGTGTGTGTGTGTGTGTGTGTGTGTTTAGTAACAAGGAAGCTTGTAGGAATTGATGGCCCTTAAGAAGTGATGGTTCCATTGATTGCACTGTGTACCTATTGAGTGCCTGGCACTACAGGATACAAGGGATACTATGTGGGTGGGTAATCCCAGCCATGTCTGTAGTCGCTCGCTGTCTAGTGGAAGAGGAATGGCTGACCCTGGTGTTGTTCCTGTCATGCAGTTTGAAGAGTCAACCTAGTGATGCCCAGTGATTAGGATAGTCAGACAAAGTACAGCAGCATAGTTAAACCGGAGCATAGACAGTAACAGTACAAGTGTCCAAGTGTTCCAAACACGATATTAGACATATATACACGAAGCTAGTATTTGTCATATGAAATATTGGAGACATAACATACTTGGAACTAGACAAATATTCATTGTTTATCTAAAATTTTCATTGCGTGTTTTTGTTTTCTGGCAACCCTACTTATAACCTTAGGGTATTTTCTGTCATTGGAAAGCTCAGGACCAAATATATGTTGCATTCACGTAAGATAACTGAGGATATTCTATAAAAACAGAACTCTCTTCAAAGACACGTTCAGGACTGGACTATGGTAATCACTGGGGCATGACACCGGCATGGTATCTCCTGAGGCCTCTGAGCAAAAGGAGGGGGAAAGTGCCAAGCTTTGCAGCCTTCCTGCCCTGGGTACTCGGAATGTGTGCAGCCAGCACAGACCCGGCATGGAGGAAGTTGGCAAAACTAAAACAAAGCCTCACTGTCCTCCCAGCCTCCTGGGAGTGACTCTGTCCCGGAAGTCAGATGCCTTAGAGCACCCCCTAGTGGACACACTGACACCAGCAGGCTGGTGAGAAAAGCCCTGTCAGTCCTGATGTGTTTGTGTCTGAGCAGCAGCACCTCCTTAGTCACAGTGGTTAGAAGTCAGGCAAAAAGAAGGGGCTGGGCAGAGAAGAGAGCAAAGAAAGGAGAAGGAGAAGGTGGCAGCCTAGCTCTAAAGGCTAAAGAAAAAAGTAACTGACACCCCCGTTCATTCGAATGAAAAGTAATATTTTGCTTCTACCAGAAACCAGCGCTCTCTTTTAAAGACCACAGTTTCTTCTTTCAGATGAACAGACAGAACCAGGACCCCAGCCACCCATCCTGAGCCTGCAGCCAGCTTCCTCCCCCAGCCTCTGCACTCACGGGCCTGAGCGATCACTCCCTGGAGTCTGTGCTCTGGGTGCCTCATTCTATGCGGTACTGGCCGCGATTTTGCCAGCCTTCCCCTTCCACAAGGTGGGGAATCTCGAGGGACGTGGACCCTGCAATGCTCTGCACCTCCAGATACTTTTTTCCCATCCATGCAGACAAGGTCTGTGGGAGTCAGACAGATCTTCTTACCAGAGAGCTTTCATTTTGCTGATGAAAGCTATTCACCATATATTGATCCTCGTTAGCCACCCGGCAAAGGGTAAGGTGACAGTGACCTTTGAACTTTTCGGGTACATCTGGAGTGTGTCCTCTCCGTCTGGAGAGTGAGTTCCTGAACAGTGGTGGACTTCGGGTGGTAGCAGATGTGCCCTGGAACACGCACGGCATTGATCTTGACATAGGTACAAGTGCATCACAGAATGTCTGACCCCAGGCTTTGGCCTGTTCTCGCTGTGACTGGCACCGTGGCCTGACTTCCGTCCTCTCTCCCATTGCAATTGCAGTTTCCCAGGCAAGGCCTGCAGCAGACTCAGCAGCAACAGCAGACAGCCGCCCTGGTGCGGCAGCTCCAGAAGCAGCTCTCTAGTAAGTACACTGTTTGTCACTGAGCCACCGGCTCCCAGGACATTACAGAGCGAGCAAGCAGAGCACAGTGGTGACCCCTCCGAGGTGGCACTGTCTTCCTTGGTACCATGTCCATCTTTGCTTTAGACCACAGTGGTAGGATCTTGTTTCATTTTATTTGGATTTAGGCTTCAGTGCTGCTTTTCCTAAAAAATATGCACTTTTTTTTTCTTTTTAAATTCAACAGTGATTGCTTCTTGTTTCTTCCATCTGAACTTGAAAATGTGTTTTTTCATTCAGGGGAGCCCTGTAAAACCACAAGTGTCCTTCTTTCGGTTTGGTTTGGTTTTTGTGGTGCTGAACCCAAGGCCTTCCGCAAACCAGACATGGCTGGAACAGAGCTACAACCCCAGCCCCGAGCATCCTTTTTATAAAGCCACAAGTGCTCATGGAGTAGCTCAGCTGCTGCCTTGACCACACCTGCACCAATAAGGTTAAGTGGCCTGGGAGGTCAGCGCTGCACCATCCTGTCCTTCCTAATGAGTCAGAAACCAAGCCCTGCAGCACGGCAGATGGCATGGCATGGAAAATGGCTGGGCACTCTCCCCTTGCCAGGGGCCTTACCTGTTGTGCTACTGTAGGTTATTTTCTCTTAAGTTGCCTACCTCTCTAGAGTACAAACTAACAGCCCACTCACTCATACCTTATTACCTTCCTGCCAGCGGCACGTTCCTGTGACTCACACACCTGCTGCAGTCATGGGACAGGCCATGTTTTTAGCAATGGGAGGGAGCACCCTAAGAGGCAAAGAGCATTAGCCTAGAAATCCAGGCATCTGAACTCAGATGTCAGCATGGCCACCGTCATGGTCGGTGTGTAGTTCTTTAGTCTGTGCACATGGGAAAGCTAATGTTTACTCTGGATCCCAGATCATGTGCTTCTACAGTACAGTGAAGACCAGTTTGTGCTGAAAACAGCAATGTGGGTTTGGTACCTGTAGGTACCATCAGGACAGGCATCGGTTTATGCTTGAGGGTAGCTTGACTTGAGTCTTAATATTCTGCCTGGCCGCTGTGCATGTTGATTTCTTGGCATAGGAGACACCTCCACCAGCCAGTGTCTCTACCAGTATATATACCCAAGATCTTTGGATTTTCATCCTTTAAAAATAGTTTTTCCTCTTGTAGCCTCATTTAAGTTCAGTAAAATAAATCAACCTTTTTCTTTTCTACCTGACATTTAATAGTTCTGATCTGTTAAACTAACTTGTGACTAAAATTTCATGGCATTTTATTATTTACAGAGTTCGTATTCTTTCAGCACATATAATTTTAAGGCAGAGATATTTTTTCTAATGTTTAGAAATAAGTACTTATAATTTTAGTTTATTGTCATCTTTTTAGGGAGCTTGTCTAGTCTTTACTGTTTACCAGAACCCAAGAAATATAGTATTTTTTAAAGATATAATTTATAGAGTATGTTCTTGGACCTAGACACTGTGACTTTATATGTACTAGTCCACTTAGTTCTTTAACAGCCATATGAGATCAGTTCCCATATTATAGATGAGGAAACAACTGAAAAAATAGAATCATTGGCTGATTTCCATACGTTATTCAACTAATGTAAGGGACTGAGCTGGGACTTGAACTCAGAGGGTCTTCCAGAGTCCATGTCTTAACCACAGTATAGACTCCACTGCTTAGTATTAGCAATTATGCCAACCTCCTTGGCTGAAGAACCACACAGTTCCAGAAAGTTCTTTCTGTATTGTGAATATTCTCAACTTAATAACCCAGAATTATGCAAGAAGCAGCTATGCCTCCTCTTTTGGTGTCTGCTGTCATTTTTCTCTGTGTGCCTGTACAAATGTGCATGCATGCATAGATGCAGAGGTACACACTTGAGCAGCTCAGACATTCATAGCATATACTCTTGCACATACTTGTGCTCTTGCACAGTTTTCTTATGTATCTTATGACCATGTACAGAAAACTGAGGAGTTGCAAGATAATTTTGCCAACTACAATGTCAGTGATAACAGAATTGTTAGCTTGCTTCTGTAAATATTGAGAACTTTCAATGTTTTATGAAACTTGGATTTAATGCACTAATATTGAATTGTTTCTTAGCATAGAAGGAGACCCTTGGGGTGGGCCGTGTTGGCAGGTAGGGGTTCTCTTGTGGAATGGCCTCTCCACTGAGTAAATTCAGAGGCAATGCTTGAATCGTACCACTAGGACCTTTCAGGGTTGGGATTGTACTATACCAATTGATCTGTTCCCATGTACCTGAAATTGTCACAAAGCAATGACAAGAGCTAAGCATTTATCTGTGTAATAATTTTACATCTGTAATTTTATGTGAATTTGTTTTTCTTTTCCACTAGGTAATCAGCCACAGCAAGGAGTGGCTCCCTATGGACATTCTTCACACTTCTGAATCTGGAAGAGAAGACACACAGTTTTGTGTTTACTGAGAAATAGGAACTCAGATTTAATTTATTAGTCATCATGGAAATGCCCCTTTGATCTTTTAATTCTTTGATATTTTCCCATATTTTATGCTAAATTTCATACAAAGATATTTAAACAAAAAGTAAAAGGAAAAAAAATGTGGTTTAGTTTTGTCACATTCAACTTTAAAGTCGATTTTAAAAGGTGGATCACAGAACCTACTCCAGGAAGAATATGGTAGCAGACCTTTTGAAATTGGTGCTTTTTCTTTGATTATCAGACTTGCAGAAGAATGAATTATGGTAGGTTTAAGTATTTATGTGTTCATTCATAAAGTTTTCTTCTTATTATTTTCTATTTGTTTTGTTCTGAACATGTGGTGAACCAGACTACTGATTAGAAAGTCACGTCAGGTCCTGACAGGAAAATGACCCATTTATTCTACATTCACCTGTGATGGGGAAATGGACATTGATTTCCATCACTCTAATTTGAAATGTTTGTAACTTCATAAGCACTTTATAAACTTTGTTCTTATTTATATAGGACTTTCCTTTTGTTGTGGTCAAAAGGTGCTGAAACAGATTATTGCTTAGTACCTAAACTTTTCCGACCAAGACTTCTGTGAGAACCATCCTAAGATATGTGGAAGCCTATTAAAAGTAATTGCACTTGAATTTGTTATGAGTGACAAAATCACTGGCCAGAGTCTTTGTGAAGGTACAACATGTAATCCTAAAGGCCCAGAAGAATCATGGAATCGTTCTGTTTATTTACTGCCAATTTTGGCAAAAATGACTCTGTCTGTAAGGTTCTCCAGAACTTTATGCCAACATCAGAAAAAAGAAAAAAAATCTTGCAGCTGGCCTGAGATTCCACAGTGCTCAAACTTGACATGGTTACCAGAAACTCTGGCACCAAAGTCCAGAAGGCTCTGATTTTCATAAAAGGTGTATTTGCTGTTTATTTTGTATGGTAAGTATTTGCTATTTTGAATTAAATATTCCTGTTGGTGTCAGTCTTGGTTGTGTATTGCATATACTGTATTTATAAATTGGTGCAAAAAGCACAAGTAAAGTAAATTATACATCAAATTTATTATAAAGAAATAGTAACTATTTTAACTTTGTTCAAGTATGTGGTAATTTGCTCCTATTAGAGTAAAAAAATACAGTAAATTATCAGTTTGTGTAACTTAAGAGTATTCCATATAATATTTTTTTAGATTTAGATGCATAAAATTTTGAATGTGAAAATTGCAGGGCATTTAAAAACATGTGGGGGATATTTTCCCATGTTCTGTGTTAATTCATTTTCTTTCATATCATTTTACATGTAATGCAGTTAAGCATACTGTGAATAGGTTTGTCTATAATAAGCAAACCATGTAGAACTACTTTTTTTAAATGTAGCTAGCATAACTTTAGTAATTTCTTTTGCAAATTGTTATATAAGTAATTTATATCTTCCTAGGTTAGTTACTCATTGCAAAGTTTGACTCATGCAAATGACCTCAAATACATGTCAGCTTACTTTGCTGTGGCAACACCCATGTGAACTGCTTTGTACACTGTGAAAATATTTCACTCCAGCCTGCTCATTTTGTGTTTACTCTGGGCTGGAAAAGACTTTGCCAAAACATTAAAGACCATACTTTTCACTAAATTAATATTCTATCTGCTTTTAGAAAATGTGTCTTTTAAGTTTCAGCTGTATCTGTATATCAGCATTTATCTCTCAAAAATTATCCTCAGAGTAATATGACTCATTGGCAGAAAAACTGAAAAGTGAACATTGTGCTTCGTGAACAAGTCACGTCCTATCCTTGCTGGTTTTCAGAATTACTGGTATTTCAAATGCCATTTTCAGTTTTAACCATCTATTTTTGTAGCTCAATATTGCAAACAGAAATAATACTGTTTCAAGAATGAGTGTTATAATTGCATAGCATTTGTATGCACTTTACATTTTTTCAGGAGTTAATTTATTAATCATTTTGCACATGAACACTATGGAATACACCTTTGTTGCTTTGTGTTTTCCTTTTTTAAGGTGAAGAAGCTAAGTCATATTAAGGCCTGTAACTCTGAGTTGCTATGGAAGACTTAGAACACCTAGAGCTATTTTTCCCCAGTTCATTATAAGGAAAGTAACTGGAATTTTTAATTCATTCATCATCTTGCCCTTAATTCTCTGTTCTGACAGACTTCTTTCTTTTTTTTTCTAATAAATGCAATAGTTTGCTTTAAAGTAATCACAAGGGAAAACTTTGTAGCAATAACTGGTAATTTGTTTGATGAGCTGCAGAGGGGGAAATTTTCTTAGAATAAAACAGAGACCCCCCAAGATCCTCATAAAGATAAGACCTTGAAATCTAATGACATTACACCTATCATAATTCCTGATATGACTCCCTTAGACCAGAGGTAGTGAACCTGTGGCACCCATGCCACAGTACGCTCTTGGGTATCACTCAAAACTCTAGGGGTTTACCATCACTGTCATAGATATGGTACTTGATTACAATGTAGGCTTCTTCACAGGGTTATATTTGCTACTTTATTTATTTTATTTTATTTTATTTTATTTGGTCCAGAAATAGAAGGGGATCACTTCACAATGAATATTTTTTGATGTCTTGCAGCCATAAGGTAGTCGCAATCAGGTCACCTCCCAGATGGGCCCAGCCAAAAATTGGTCTGATGAAAACACACTGAAGGGCGTTCTCTCTTGTCCCTTCAGTGACTGACTTGGGCTAATAGAGCTCTCAGTTGTTGTGTGCTTTGCTATCGGAACAAAAGTTAGAGCTTCGTTTTTCATTTATAGGGGTATACTTTAAAGTAATAGCTGAGTATTTGAACAAATGCTTGAGAAATTACACTGGAAAGTTCTAGGCTCTAGAATTAAAAAAGATGAATCGTATAAATACCCAAAATTGAATTAGGCATGTGTAATAGTCAGTTACAAAAGGCAACATTTTGAAGGGTTAATCAAAATTTAAATACAGTGAAACTTGAGTATATATACTAAATCAGACTCTCCCAAATATTTATTGCATAAAGAATTACTACTTAATGAAAGGAAAGCTCACAAAACAAAGATTTTTGCCTCAGAAAACTTTCTTTACATACAACTCCCAATCATGGATGTCTGAGCTAAATTTTAGTTCTAAAGGAGTTTCACTGTATTTTAAAAATGATTTTAATGGATATATTTGGACAAAAATGTAGTCAGCCTCCTTTTCACATTTTATCATGTGTGGTTGTTAAGTTACTTTTTACAGTGGAAAAAGTCGCCTGCATTTATTTTTAAATGCAGTTATTAAAACATTTTATATTCCCCATCAGTGAAAATTTTTAATGTGAATGAGTAAGTCATAATTAACAGTTCAGTGCTTGTTTTCAGTACATTTTAGCAAAATATTTATAAACCAATGACAGACTGTTTATAGATCAAGATGGTAAATTTACATAAAGACTGCAAATTTAATCTTTTCCACTCTCTCTGTTCTGAGTGCCATGCTTGTAATGTTGATAAAGATGGCTACTAGACCACTGGTAGTAAAAGAAACAAAATGTCCATTTGTTACTGGAAAATTCAGGTGTATTCACCATTTGTTATTTTATTGTGGACAGTTTTCTCTTAATGTTTATTATTTGTTGGCAAAATAAAAGTGCCTTAAGTTAAAAGTTTTATGTTGGGACCTATTAAAGAAATCAGTATCACTTCATAATGCATTTATGTACATGTCTTTTTTGCATGTCCATTGTAAATTTAATATTGTAAATGTATTCAAATTCATTTACATGCCTATGGCTGCCTTTAATTAAATTTCTTCCAAAAAATAAACTGTCCAGATGTTGATTTTGTTCAGTTTAAATTTTATTTCCTATCATATAACTTGAACATAAGTTGTTGCATAATCACTGCCAAGTGGATTCTTTGCTATGCACTTGTATATCCCAGAATCCGAGTTCTGAGGATTCTGAATGACCAGTGTTCCTTGTGGATGAGGCATTTCACTTTCAGGGGTTCTCCTTTCACTTGCTCTTGAGAACAAGGTATGACGAGGCATCTCCCAAGCGATTTCTGGCCTAGGGCTTCCCAGGGCTACACATTGGAGCTGAAAAGCCACCCCTGTCTTGGTGAGGATGCTCCTGGGTGGACGATGTGTGATTCGGGGAGAATAGGCTACAATCATTACTGGAATAGTGATAAGTGCATGGCCAGCACTATTTTGAGCCTTACAAATATAATTTCCTCTGTCATAAGCTGTTGCTTTTTTGATGACTAATGTACCATTTTCGTGCAATATGTATTTCCTGTTAATTTGAGGCCTGTCTATCACATAGCCACCTGGTGTAGTCCATTTAACATTTGGCTTTGGTATTCCATCAGAAACACAGTGCAGTGATAAGGACTCTCCACTGATAATTTTTATTGCCCCCAGTGCATATGTAAGAATCACGGGCTTCTGCCCAATTTCTAATATGATTAATTTCTCAATATATCCAACTTTATTTCTAGCTCCGCACCGATACTTTCCTGCATTATTTCGAGTTGTTTTATGGATGATAAAAGAACCATTGCTTGCTATGAGATACTTAGAGCCTTTTGGTTTGTTAGAAAATTGTGTGCCATTTGGTGATATCCAGATTATTTCAGGTGGTGGATTACCATCAACAGAGCAATTCAACGTTGTGGACTTTCCAAGCTGGGCAATTACTTTTTCATTGAATGGATTTCTAAATGTTGGTCTTCTCAGCATTTCTAGTACTTCTAAGTGTACCACCAACACACTCTGTCCTCCTTCATTCCGAGCCACACAGACAAAATCAGCTGAATCTGAAAGCCTCAGGTTTCTAATTTCCAGGGTCCCATTTTTATAGACTTTGATTCTGCTTCCATAATACGGGGGCGTGAGGAAAATATTGTCTGGCATAATCCACATGACTTGGGGAGATGGTGTCCCCTCAGCTCTGCAGTCAAGGTGTTTTTTGGAGTGCCTCACAGCTGTGGCTTTAATAACTGTTCTGTTCGTATACAGACCATTGATTAGTGGAGGGTGTGAGACAACATCCAGTTTGTACATTTTGGTGTCATCCCCACTGGGGTTTTGGGCCACACATACATACTGTCCAGAGTCAAGCAGTTTCACTTTGTTGATGGACAAAGATCCATTGGCATGAAATATGTACCTATCTTTGGAGAATGAAATCATGTCATTAGAAGGCAGAAACCAAAATATTTTTGGTTTGGGTTCCCCAATGACCTCACAGTCAAGAATGACTGGGGATCCAGCATTGATTCTCATGCTTGTCCTGTAACCCTTCCTTATTCGTGGGGCAGATGTTATAACTGTCAGGTGAACCTTCATTTCATCCTTCCCTAGGGTGTTCTGGGCATAGCAAGTATAATCTCCTTCTTCTGCAACCCCTACTTTGTTGAAATACAGGGTTCCATTATTGAACAGGGTGTACCTTTTGGCCCGGTGACTGCTGTCATCAGCTTGCATTGCATTGTTTATCACTGTTCCATCAGGCAGACTCCAAGATATCTCTGGCACTGGGGAGCCAGATGCTTTGCAGTCAACTTGGAAATCTTTCCCATGGAGCACCTGGGTTTTAAAATGCTGCTTGTGGTCAATTTTGGCAGGTTTCAGCCTCAGACTCACATGCATCAGGATCAGATCATCTCCCATTTTGTTTCTTGCCACACACAAGTAGTCACCACCATCTTTTTCCGTTACAGAGCCAATAAATAGGGATCCATTTGGGTAGACATGGACTTGGTTGCCCATTCTAACAAGAAAAAAGAAATTTCAGGGTATAGCTGTTAGCAGTGGGGATTGTTTTGTTAAAAAAAAAAAGAACAAAAGTGATACATTAAAAAGCATATACTGGGTGCAATATAATATAGAAGTTGTCATGTTTATATGAGCTCAGCTCATCTACCAACCCTTACTGCTGCATGTTAAAAATTGTATATAGTCAAAGTGATATTTTGGTGCATGTACATTCTAATCAAGTTCATTCACCTGATGTATCACCTCATATTTGTCCTTTTGGGTATGTGTGATATATGAGATTCACTTTTTGGACACTTTAAACTATTGCAGTGAAGTTTTAAGTCTGTTCTATCTTACTGTCTTTTAAACCATTTGCTAGAAGATAAAATTATAGATACAGTTTGGTGCAAACAAGTGGTTGCATCTCATGGACTTCAGAAGCATCTACTTTTTATGTGATTTTTAAGAACATTTCAGTGGGAAGGGGAATGTTTTTCTCATGGATTTCTAGACAGCATGGCTTTCTTGACCATTCTAGATTTCAAACTGATGAGCCCACAATACGTATCATTTTGTGATATGTATTTATTAAAATTCATACAAATTTTAATATTAAAATTATTGCTTCTTTTTAAAAAGATTAGTAACAAAGCAATTGTTCAATAATTTATTTATAAAGTAAGTTCTGTTAAAAAATAGAGAGGATATTAATAGTTATTTGAAACTCCTACAACATCCCTTCTTAATAAGAAACTGTAAAATGATTGGTTTCTTTCTTAACAAGACACACAACCTGCCATTACTACATTTCACCACTAGTTAGCAGAACATTCCTGATTAAATGAAATCTGGTTTTTCAGAAAAGCCATGGAAAATCAAATCGATGATAGAAACTGGATCTAGGAGACACAATAGGTGAAAATCTACCTGCATGAACTTTTTTCTTCCCAGTGTGTATTGAAACAAATAGATGAAACTGAGAAGTGAGTACTCTTTCATGGCACAACTGCTAAGCAAGTTAAACAGTCTTACATTTATTTTCTACCCAACATAAGTTTTGGAAAGTATTGAACAAGAACATTCTAGACGGTACTGCTGGTGGTTTTGTTTTTCTCAAGCATAGAAGGAATTTGTCTTCACATAAATCAAAGTAAAATCTTCATAACAGATGCATTAATAAAAGGAAACTGCTAGTTGCTTTGCACTAATTGTTTAAATCTTCAAGTATTTCCCCCATGATGTAACTAAAAAACTGACAGATTTAGTAACTTGGCTTAAGTCAGCACAGTCCTGCGTTTTTCACAGGGCTACTCTTCCACCTGAAATTATCCTTTGCTAGTGCCTTCTAAAAGCATTAGTTATCAAACCTGGCTTCACATTAAAGTCACTTGTGGAGTTCAAAATACTTGTGTGTTTGGGTCTCATGTCTGGAATGTCTGACGTGAATGGTTTGCAAGTGGCGTGGACATCAATTTTATTAGTTTGCCAGAAAATTAGAACTACTTGAAAGATGAGTTCTCCACATGATTCTCCTGTCACCTGTGTCAGAATTGTGTCACTGGGACTGAGTTTATGAAACATGTTACCGTGCTTTACTTTGTAGAGGGTCTGATTCAGTAGATCTGGCCAGGGATTCAGAAATTCATTGTAAAAACTTCCCAGGTTACTAAACAGTTAACTTTGAAAACGAGCCTCAAATTTTATTGTATGCCAAAATTACCTGAAGAGCTTTTAACACAAATACAACAGAAGCAGGAGCTTTGCTTTAATAAGTTGCTGGGCAAAGCAGATCTACCAGTTGATGGGATTATAACTATGCTCTGACAACCGACTTGGAGTGACAACCCCACCCCCAAATCTGATGTACTTGAGGTGTATAATATTTAGATCATACGTAACATAGTCTTTCCTTTTGGGGAACAGATTGAATTTACTTTTGAAAGAAGCTCTCCCTGAATTAAATAAAATTCTTTATAAAAATGCCAGTAGAATCCATCTAAGTTGAACAAGTGTCCCCTACCATGGAGAAGAATCAGGCAACAAAGGAAAGACTATATTTTGAGCAGAGTGATTGAAGAAGACCCTTGAAATGAGCAGAGGTGGTGACAGGGGACCCATAACAGCATGGACAATTCAAAAGGCAACCTAGGGAAAGAAACTAAGCAAATTAGAGCCTCAGCCTCCTGGCCACAGAGAAGATCTACATTGTTAGGAAAAGGTGGGCAGGAAGCTGCCAGTAGCCTCAAGCATAGCAGAATGGAAGTCCTGACTGCAGAATTCCATGGGCCTTCAAGTCTCATGTAGATGCCTGACTTGTCTAAAAGTGATTGGAACCCATCCATCTTGCCCCCACCACACGCGCGCGCGCACACACACACACACACAGTGTGAGTTGCTACAACAGCCTAAATGCCACCTTGATCTACTGGGGCCATTCCCCAAGATTCAGAACCCTGGAGTCCACTTGTCCTTCACAGGAAGGAGGATCTTACAAACAGCAATAGAAAAATGTCAAATCACAGCAACAGTGCACACAGGGCTTTGAGCAGATTAATCAACAAAATTCTTAAATGCCAGAAGAGAATGAGATGGTATACTCAAAATCCTGAAAATACCTGCCAAGAACATCATATAGGGCAAAATTATATATCAAAAAGGAAAAACTAAATACTTCCCCAGATAAATAGAAACCGAGGGAATTCATCCCCACCAGACTAACCCTACAAAAAAGTGCTCAGCGAGTCTTACACAAAAAGTAAAGATACCTATTATCATGAGAACATAGGAATATTTAAAATTTGATTAGAAGACTGGCTCCATGAAAGAGAAGGTTTAACAGAAATCTACCAAATTACAAAAATAAGAGAACTGGAAAAGAAGAGAAACAAGCAGAATATAATTAACACAATGATACAAGAAAGTTCATATCAATAACATGCTCTTAGAAGACCAGTGAGTAATTTAAGAAAATATGAGAAATTTTAAAATCTGTGTAGTAAACAGGGGAAGGGAACGTAACTAGAACTTTTGCATTAAGTTCTAGTCTCCTGTGAGTTCACGGCACACGGCAAAATAATTAATAATTAGGCAGAAATGAGACTTAGAGAAAACTGAGCCTGGGTCTGATCCATGCTACTCTGGTTGGCAAGGACCCCGGACCCCAGCCTACTACAACTTTTATTATCTACATTCAAAAAAACCCGGAAAGGCAGGGCCACACCAACAATAGTCCTAGAGAAGTTATGTAGATGAGGATTCCTCGGGGCAAGGCGGGTGTCAGCAATAGTCCTTGAGAAGGGAGAGATCCGGCGCAGCTCTGCCCTGAAGCATCACAGCATGTGGGACCATTGAGTCCCAGTTACTACCAGAGATGAAGACAGAAGTCAAGTCTA